>JACCIC010000318.1:152500-302500 GCA_018907035.1 Sycobia sp. Sy_11 | reverse complement strand
TGAAAGAGTCAAAGTGAAACTATCTTCCATGACTGATTGAGCGAAAATGATCAAATTTTATCTGACAAATTCTTTTTATAGACTTTCAGTTAAAAAACGAAGACAAAGATGACCGCAAATGCATGAGTCGAAATTCTGATATCTTGTATAGTTGTATTTCACTTCTTTCACATTGAAATATTTCATAAGATCTATGGGAGGTTTGAGGTCACCAAAGCTATCAAAGTAGGTGACGTCAGATCCTCTCTTTCGATAACTGACCCAATGGGTACCTTTATTTTGCGAATCATCGAGATTAACAATGGCAGATTCGTTATTCCATGGTCCATTACGAGGAAGGCTATTTCTCATGAAAACACCTCGAAAATATAGAATTTTTAATATATGTGCATATTTTATAAGATCATAGTTTGTTAGTGGACGATTTCTCAAAATTAAATTGAAGTTTTTTTTCTCTTTCAATTAGACCGTGTCCGACATGCGGTTTGAGAAATAATCCCATTCCACGTTTATATGGCTTCAGATAGAGACCTTTACCTAAAGCAATAGCTTCCATCGTCTTATTATGTCGCTTACTTTCTTGATAATCTTTCTGCGCAGCTTTAGCCTCATTTACTGCTTTAGCTATTCCAGCAGCACCTCCGGCTAAAGCACCAGTTGCACTTAGTCCTGCGAACAGTGGAATAAGGAAAGGAAGAACTCCGCCAATTTTAGACGGAAGGGGTATCACACGTGGAATGAGAACTTTCTTCTTACAACCACTATTCTTAAGAGCTTGACGAGCACCTTTTAAGGCGGACTGTATGACTTTGCGTGAATGTTTACCTGAATTCAATGATTTTTTCGCTGCTGTCACCAATTTGTTGAATTTCAGCCCCATTCCAGTTTTTGCCTTTAATTTCATAGCACTGGCAACCGCTAGAGCTGACGCTTTCTCCGCAAGACTAGCATCTTTAACTTTAATCAGTTGCCAAGCTTTATTAGCAAGCTTTATGTCAGCCACTTTACGATTACTGTTTTTATTGGAGTACTCAATGTCATGTTCTTTACATGCCTTATTTCGTTCATTTATTCCCGGATGACCCCTTTTTAATCGTTTTGTTAATTTAGTTCCAGGGCCACAGTATTTATAACCAGGAAGATGCATTTCCATAGGTAAATTGTTGATTACTCTATCGAGCAATCCACGTCCTTCCTTTTTTGAATGCTTCCGAGTTTTATGCTCAATCATCTTTGGCAGTCAAATTATAACTGATGATCGAAAATATAAAATCAACATTTATATATTTACTTCAGTTAATGATAAAGTAGACTTTGTCATATCAACATGGATTTCACTGAGCGGAACGTGAAACTCTCTGTCGCTAAATTTGATTTTGGAAAGGAAAAAAGAAGGAAGCGACACGGAGAATTGCTACCAGATAGTATACGAGCAGTATTCTGCGGTCCATCAAACTGCGGAAAAACAAATAGCTTATTAGCTTTAATCACTTATCCCAACGGTCTTAGATTCGAGAATATGTATGTTTATTCAAAATCGTTAAATCAACCAAAGTATCAATTTCTCAAAAATGTCATAGAACCAGTCGAAGGCATCTCATATTTCTCGTTTAGTGAACATGAATCTGCAATATCACCGGGTGAAGCATTGCCCAATTCAATTATGATTTTTGATGATGTAGCTTGTGAGAAGCAAGATAACGTCAGAGCATTTTTCTGTATGGGGAGACATAAAAGTGTAGACTGCTTCTACCTATGCCAGTCATATGCTCATATACCAAAACATCTTATTAGAGATAATATTAATAAGTTAGTAATTTATCGACAAGATGATGTGAATTTAAAACATATTTATGATGACCATGTCAATACTGATCTGTCTTTCAACGAGTTTCGTAATTTTTGTTCTGAATGCTGGAAAAATGATAAATATGGATTTGCTGTTATTGATAAAGATAGAACGATGGATGCTGGTAGATACAGAAAAGGTTTTGACTGTTTTGCAATAAAAAGAAATTAAATAAATCTTAATCACTCAGTTCAATTTTACACAGCAACACGACACCATGTCGGACATTGAGAAAGAAAAGAGTATTCTTAGCGAGTTGATGCAAGCTCGTAAAGCTATTAAAAGAAAATCTGCACTATTGAAACAGGAGAGAGAGAATCTCGAAAAAGTTGTAGGAGATACATTGAAACCTGTCATTACACCACTTGAAAAGCTTGTCGAATCAAATAGTGTACAGTCTTCTAATCTCATTTCGAATGATCAGAGCATTAGAAAACCAACTAGATCCCGAAAAAAGTTGAGTTTGATGTTAAATAATAATATTCGCTCAGCTTCCATGAAAGATTATTATATTTGACGATAATAAAATAAAAGTGAAAGATTTAACTTATCCTAAAAGTAATGGACTAATGGAGCTACTTATTAAAAAAGAACCAGACGACACATTAATAAGTGTAGCAGATCGTGAAAATTATCGCAGTATTCTAGAAGCAACAAGTGCTCGCTGGAAAAAACATAGTAAAGATGAATCTATACGCTCATCGAAGAGTAGAAAATATTTCAACATCATTGCACCAATGTTTCGCACCAGTCATACAAAAAAAAGAGGGGGAGGTCACCTACCTAAATATAAAATAGCAAAGAAAGATTCTTCAATAGAGTTAGTGTACTGGGATGATCCGAATGAGCTTGTTGAGAGACTAAGATTACTAATTGCCGAACAATCAGCTGGAAATAACAATCATATCAATGAAATCCATTCAATTATTGAAGAACTGCGTGAAATAGGATATATATATTAATACACATTCGTCTATTCTTCAATCAGTATCATCATGAGTCTCGACTTGTTTGGAAGAAATTTGAGAGACTCGAAAGGGAGTCGAGGTCCTCCAGGCGTTGGATACAATTTCACAACAGATGGCAATTTTGATATCAAAAATAAACGTCTTTGTAATGTTGGTGAAGCTATTGAAAGTACTGATGCAGTTTGTGTAAAAACGTTATATGTAATCTTGCAGAAGGAACTAAATACTGTATTTTCCAAAATTAATGAAATTCTAAAAGAAAATGAGAAATATCATGAACAAAATGGCTTGATAACAGAAGAGAAATTCGAAGATCTTTATTAAAAATATTATACACATAATGAAAATCGATTTAAATTGGAAAAAAGAATAAATAATTTCGATAAAAATCTTATGAAAACCAATCAGGATATTTCAGAACTGGAATCGAAACTGAAAGCTCTTAGTGACTCACATACTCGTTTAAATGATACTATGAAAAAATCGGTTTCGAATTTGAATGCTATTAGAATACATATTAACAGGAAAACAAATGCACCGACAAGATCAGCAAGGCAAAGTCAGCAGGAAATAAAACAAAAAGTGGTTGAAGAGCTACACAAACCTGCCCGTCGCAGATATAAGCGAAGAAAATATGATATACGTGATATAGATGAAACTTGGCAAGTAGATCTTATAGAAATGATACTCTTCTCTAAGGATAATATTTCGTTACTTACTCACTGTCATAGATTTATTTTCCATGTATGCTTGGGCTAAACCAGTAAAGTCAAAGAATGGTAACGATGTTACTCTCGCTATAAATACGATATTGAAACATGGAAGAGTACCATCAAATCTACAAACTGATCAAGGAAAATTCACATTTCCAAAACCTCATGAAAGAGTATAAGATAAATCTATACTCTTCACACAGGAATCTTCATGCAAGTATTTGTGAACGATTTAATAGAACCTTAAAAAATGCAATGTGGATACAATTCAGCAAACAAGGAAAATACAAAAGGATAGGTATCCTACCAGATTTACTGAAAGCTTACAATTCAAGAAAACATCGAACAATAGGAATTGAGCCTGAAAATGTAAGTCAAGAAAACGAAAGGGAGGTGAAGAAGCGTTTTTCAATTGAGATGATGGCAAGGAAAAAACCGAAATACAATGTCGGAGATAATGTACGAATAAGTAAAATAAAACATATTTTTGAAAAAGACTATACACCTAATTGGTCTACTGAAATTTTTACAATATTAAGAATTGTAAAAACTGATCCAGTAACTTATCATGTTAAAGATTATTACGATAAGCCTGTATCTGGAGATTTTTATGAAACTGAAATTTAAAAGAGTAAGTACCCAGAAATTTATCTAGTAGAAAAAGTGCTAAAACGGAGTGGTAACCGCGTATATGTTAAATGGTTAGGATTCAATAGTGAGCATAATTTGTTGGATAAATAAAAAAGAAATTAAATGAAAGCAATATATAAGTAAAATATATGGATATGTGGAAGGTCACTAGTTATTAAATATGAAAGACAGTGTATTATGATTATAATATTTATTTATGTAATTAAGTTATACATGTTTTGATTTTTTTTTACAAATACATAATGATAAGAAATTAATCTATGTGTGTTTTATTAATATTTAAGAAGTAGAAGTGTTAAACTTAAAACAACTATCGCCTTGATGCACTATAAATAAACAAAGCTTATTTGCTTTGTTAACCATATTTATGAAAAATTCTTCTTCTTTTAATAATGCCGAAGATATCTTTTGCGGCAAAAATATTTGAAAGTTGAGCTCTTTTTCCATTGGACTCATCGTATCCCCTCACAATATCCTTCCCCTCCTCTTCGATTTGCTGACCTGTACTTCCCATTATTTCCCTCTCTACCTTACTTGCAGCTTCCAACATTTGCTCTTCTAGGATTTTATAGTGACCCCAAGGTAATGTGTCTGTAGTATTAGGCAATAAGTATCTTTTATCATCAAATGGACTTAGGGCAATTTTTTTCTGTTTTTCTGTATGCACTATGTGTAATTTTGAGCGAATGGTGCACTGCTCTCGTTGTATAATTACGAGGTCTTCCAAATATCTTTGATAATCTTCAAACGTGATTGATGTTTTTACAACGTTCGGTTTTATTCCTTTAGCTTTTTTTACTATTCCTCCTCCATCAACTAAAATACTGTACATTTTACTTCGTAAACCAATAAATTCCATCATGATCTTTCCATTACATTCATCTTTCATTAGTCCAGGAATTTTTTTATTTTCACGTGGAATTCCATACTGATTATTTTCATCATAATCAGAAGTATCAAATCTATGAATATCTTCTTTCATTATTTGATACATATCAATGTCTTCTACTTCATATATCAAGCTATCAGTGTCAGTATACAAGAGCTTACACTTTTCGCCCACTCGCTGTTTCATGTAAGAGTAGTGATAATCGTAGACTAATGTTTTTGATAAATCGAGGATACAAAGCCCAACGTATATAGGCTTTTTGATTGTTACACTTGTTTTTTTCAGCTGAATGGCAACTAAATTTTCATCAAAAATTGCACAGCTATGATAATTAGGTAGAGCTATGTGTGCTTCTGCTCCATATCGGCCAGTAAATTTATTTACTAACCGTACATCAACGCGAGATCGCTCTCGCTCAATACATTTTCCATAAACAGCATTAATTAACAGTTTATAAAAGAGTTTTTCAAACTCATTCTTTGCATGCTTTCGCTTTTCAGTATTTAGTACAACATATGATTTTAACCAAGGTTTCTGTTCAAAGCTCAAAATTCTATGTACTTTTTTCAATCGAAGACCATTGTCGAGCGCTTGCTTAAGGGCGCGATAATGAATTATATACCTTGTTTTATCGTTCAAAGTAGTTAGAAGTTTCTTTTGTTTTGAGCCAGGTGGTGTACGATGCTCGGCACAGAAATGTAAATCACGATGAATATCATGTATTTCCTCTGGATACTCCAAATCTACTTCAGCAATATCACCTACGTCCTAATCTGATGGTGTATTGAAAAAGTTACGATTTGATTCATAATCAACCCATTTAAATTTTCCAACTGGTAAATGCTGTATCATCGCCCATCCATACAAATTATTTATATCATAATGTAAGTGTCTTTGTCTTCTTTTTTTCATCATATGTCGATCCCATGTATGGATTATTTGCATTTGCATATCGATTGCAGCAACTGACTTATTCCACCTCGAATGCCTGATTCAATAAATAATAACATGTCAATATCTGTTAGAAGCTCTAATTCTACATTCCTCATTTTCAGAGCTGCTGCAAATGTTCATCCTGGAGTAGTGTAAAAATGTGCAGGACATAAGCCGAATGCTTTAATAGATGTGTCTCGAAAACTTTCAAAGACATCTGCTAACAGTAGAACATCTGTTTTTAAATATAAGTCCGAATACTCTCCTAATGTTCTTATATTAAAACTTTCCCACACTTGAACAGCATGCTTATAGTCTTCCTCACTAATACCTGAATCTGTCAATTTATTATAAAATTCATTTTTCGACGGCAGTTTTGTAGTTATTAATTTATCAAGTCCATCTACAAAATCGTAAGGAAATATTCCTTTACGTCTAAGAAGATCAATATTTTCGTTTGAGTATCCATCTAATTGAAACTCCTGTATTGCTATTGGTACATTATCTAGATAAGACGCAAGTTTCTCTAAAGATGATGGCAAAAATCGACAAGAATCTAAGAATCTAAAACTCACATCACAGTCATCCATATACTTTATGAAGGAAATATATTTTTCCTTGTTATGAGGTATTAAGTTAACTCGACCTTTCATCAGTGTAGAAGTTCCAATTTCTTTTAAAATAAAATGTGTATCATAATTAAGATTGTGAAAAATTACTGGAAGAAATTTCGAGTCTTTATAGTTCAAATTGCAGGAATTATGGGCAGCACCTCTGAATCTAATGAGAAAAAAATTAATTTAGCAAAATAATTTGTTTTTCTTTATTATGTTAAATTATCTTTTAAATTATTATATTAAATTTACTTTCCTGTTAAATGACAGTGATCTCGCACTACCAGTTGCTCATCCAAAAATGGTTTTCGACATATATGGCAAACGGTCGACCATTTAAAAGTCAACTCTTCATCATCTGTGAGTTTCATTGGTTTTGGATTTTTATAGAGATGATCAATCTGCTCAGCAATTGATTTTAATTCACGCACAAACCAACTTGCGGGTGTCTCATCGTCTGCACTTTTCTGTCTATATGCTTTGTAAACGGATAATTTGTCATCAAAGCTACATTTTACATAAAATCCTATACTGTATGCCTGGTGGAGTTGAAAAGCATTTTAATTTTCTGTAGGTTTTAATAAGCATTCAAAATCAGCGTAAACTACAAAAGGCACTTTTTCCCCTTTATTATAATCTTCAAATTTTAAAATATTATTCGATGAGTTTGGTAAATTTATTCGACAATCGTTAATATTTTTACAAATTTTAATGATTTTCATGATTTTCTAGCCTTTCCTCACTATAAAAATGTTGTAAACATCTTTCACAATGGTATAATTTTTGGTGAGTCTTGCTCACTTGTGAACCTACAAGTCTGGATATACTTTTAATCGCAACATAATGGAATTTAGGCACACTTCCATTATCATCAGAAATATTATTTTCTTCATACTCATTGATGTAGAAATCTTGAATGAGAAGAAGATTTGCATGTTTCTCCTTCTTGTTTAATGAAATATGACAAGGTGATACTTCATATTTCGATCCATACTTTCTAAGCATATAAACATTTACTGAAATATTATTCCATTTTTCACATTTGGAAACATCTTTTAGTTTTACAGGAAATTCTATATCACCAAAGTTCAACTCGTTTGCACATTTATCATAATTATCAACTCTTTGAGGATTTTTTTCATTTGGATGTAATGCTGAAAGAATAGCGTATTTAAAGCATTGATTATCAGTGTTATTTTGATGCTATGAACTTTGGCAGAGGAATAAATGATCTTCCCTTGTGAGGTGAAAATTTTTTCATATTTATGCACAAACTTATAATACTTTTTAATGTCCATCCAGAATCTTTTTCCTGAAATTCTTCTAGATGAGTAAGAAGAGGGTCTTTAATATGTTTCTCATACCATTTGCCTAAATCAGTAGACATGTATACTGTAGCACTCATACTTGTGAAATATTTAATATCTGTTGTTTCCTCTCCATTTTTCTGCATGGAAAATTCTGACATAAAATCAGAATTTACTTTTATTGCACCATATTCGTGTAAGCATGTTTGTACTTTATCCTCAAAGAGCTTCTGTGCATCGAGCAAAAAACTTAAAATGTCCACATGTTTTAAATTAACCACAACACCTGTCCTTATTCGATTTTTAAAAGCTGATTGAACATCTCGCCATTCAACTTTAGCTGACTCGATAGGGATTAGAATACCTCCAATTGGTGCTGCACTATCAAGATAGAACCGAAATCCTGATTGTAAACATGACAAATGAATAAGACATGTTAAACATTTTTGATTTTCTGCTCGAGAGAGACCTTGTTTTTTTCCAAATTCTCTCAGCTCTAACAAAGCCTGTTCAGTTATTGTTGAATAATTCTCGAGTTCTATTACGTTCAATTCACTGACACGTTCGTAAATATCACGAAGTTGTTTCACTTGAAATTCGACAGACGAAAGATAAGCCATTTTACTTTTATTTTAACGTGAATTAATAAAATATATTTTTAAAAATATTTAAAATATATCAGACTTCACTTAATATTGCGTCTTTATTCACTGTTACAATACAACACACTTGTATAACTGTATAACTAAATAGAAAAAATAAGAAAGATGAAACTGAACTTATTTAACTGTGGTGTAAAAAGTGTGTTCCTCCAAGAAACTGTCTCGCTTTTAAAGGAAAATGAAAAATAAGGAGAAGGGGAAACAGAAGTGGAAGCACAATGTCAAGCCTGCGATAGAAAACATTCAATAGCGTGTTAGAATGAGAAGAATATATGTAGACTAAAACCAATCAAAATATCATCCTTTCTCCTTGAACGTCCAATCATAAACGTGATTACCTACGAGGGGGGCGTGTAGAGTTTAGGAACATCTAAATATCTACCGTTACTTGCTTTCTCAACGTACAAATGCTTTTCTTCTCCCACGCCCAATCGTAAGTGACTTTCTCTAAGAATAGAGGGGATGAATTGACTTGTCACCAACCAAAAAAAATTCAATCTTCATCATCCAATCGAATCTATTTTATTTTTCTCAGCCAATTGTAGGACAGTTCTCATTTCACGAGGAGGGGGAGAACTATTATAAAAATGAATGCATAAGCATAGAACTTGCATTCATAATCAACACTTCTAACTATCGGTAAATAGAAATAAAGTGAGAATGGCTAGAGTGAGGGAATACGAAGTGATGTTTAGAAAAAATATTCTGAAGTGTCCAGAAGATAAAGTATTCTTCTGCGACATGCAGGGTTTTCAGACAAGAGGCCCGAAAACTTTCATTTTAAAGGAATTTAGTTTATTAGGTATGAAAAGAGGAGCACTACCTACAGTATATATCTTTAAGCCACCATTTCCATGGAGTGACTTGACATAGAATGAAAAAAAAAACAGTTCACTGGTTGCAGCGTGATTACCATGGGCTTGAATGGGATACTGATGACATTCCATACCATAGGCTTCAAAGAACATTGGAGATATGCTGTACTGGAGTAAAAAAATTATATGTGAAGGGACGAGAGAAGAAGGAATGGTTGACAATCATTCTCCCAAATATGTAAGTAATTTGCATACTTATAATCATCTTTATATTTATTTCATGTATATATTTCAGAAAGTAATAAAAAATAATCTTTATGGAAAAGTATATTTTCATACAATGTTCATACATTGTTCATACTTTTTCATACTTTTTTATACTTTTTCATACTTTTTCATACTTTCTAATACTTTTTTTCTAATTCCAGAATTATATCTGATATGGAGGAGGAGCTGCATTGTCCATCATTGCAAACATTGCAGAGTGAAGGTCAAAATGTGATTTGCCACAACCATCCATTATGCAGCCGAAGTATACCAATGTGTGCGATAAAGAATGTCACAATAATGTGTCATGGTTGCAAAATTATTTGAGTGGAAAGTATGGACGAGATGAAATTGACTAAGAATAGCATTATTGTAAAATGAAATTTGTAAAAAAATTATATTAATAAATACTATATATCTTGAAAAAAAATCAGATTTGTAATTTTCATTTCAATTATTAATATTATTGTATAATATAAATTTTTATATTGTATTATTCGTATAATTTTTTTTTTAGTTTTTAAATAATTTAAAAAAAAATATTGAAGTAGTTTTAAAAAAAAATAAATAAGTAAAAAAAATATTGAAGTAATTTAATAAAATAAAAAATAAATAGTAAATCAATGAAAAAAATTTTTAAAAATGAATGAAAAAAAATTTGATACTATCAATTTTTTAAAAATAAAAAAAAATAAGTCAAAGAATAATGAAGTAATTTAATAAAATAAAATAACTAAATAGTAAATAAATGAAAAAAATTTGATACTATCAATTTTTTAAAAATAAAAAAAAAATGTTTTATATACTATTCTTGAATACAAAAACTGTTTCAATTAATTTTAATTAATGATATTATTATTTTATTAATAATGATGAAATTATTTTTTTTTTTGACAAGAGATAATGTAAATATATATTAATAATTATTATTATTATATATTATAAATGTACTATTATATAATTATTATTGTTAATTAATTAAATTATTATTAGTGTACGTTCTTTATTCTATGAGGAAAGGTAGGATAAAAGGTAAAACATCATAATTTTGTTTTTTCCCATTTCTTTATTTATTTTTATTTATTTTTTTTTACAATACACTTTCTGTGATTTTTTCATTCAATTTATTCATATATTGAATATATATTGAATATATATATTGAATAATTTATATTCATATATTTTCATACATTACTATTATTATGTATTATAAATGTACTATTATATAATTATTATTATTAATTAATTCAATTCTTATAAATGTACGTTCTTTATTCTATGAAGAAAGGTAGGATAAAAGGTAAAACATCATAATTTTGTTTTTTCCCATTTCTTTATTTTTTTTTTTTTTTTTTTACAATACACTTTCTTTAATATTTTCATACATTTTTTATTTTTATCTATACATATTACATATACATATTACATATACATATACTTATTATTCAATATTATTCAATTTAATTGCATTTTTTTTTTAATCTTACATCTTGCACTATCCTTGGCTGCGCTGGGGGAGGTTTGGCGTTGATTTCCTCAACGCTCGAGCAGCTTGAATATCGCATACTTGCGATGGATGGGCTGCGGCTGTGGTGCTGCATCATCCTCGGCGTTCTCGGACGGCTTCGTTTTCTTTCCTTCCTCACCGAACGGCTCCTTGACCGTTTGCGATGCCCATCGCTTCCATTCTTCGTCCCTATAACAGATAAACAAAAAATCATACATATTAATATTAATATATTAAAATTAAATATATAAATAAATATATTATTTAATATTTATATTATATAATATATTGTATAAATTATATATAAATAAATATATTTAAAATAGAAGAATATTAAAACAAATTATTATTTTCCTTACCTCCATCTAGCTTTTCGAAAAATTCCGCGAACTTGACCGCTTGACGGATGGCTTCCGTCATCTCCTGCGCTCTTCGATAGAGCGCTTTCCAATCGGTTGCGGTGCCTGGGAAGCTCTTTACCTCTTCTTCAAGGCAGGGCGTTACAGCCCTTGTCAGCGAGGCTGCGATGATTGATATTGGCGTCGTCGGCCGTGCATCCTCCTCCTCCTGCTCTTCCTCCCCAAACAAGTCCATGGATTTCAGGTACTTCCCCCTGCTTCGGGGAGCCTTTTCCACAGCAGGCAGCCGCTTCCCGGTGCTGATGCTGTTGCTGTTGTTGTTGCCGTTGCTTCTGCCGCTGCCTGCCGTGCTCACAGCTACCTTCATTTTTCCAATTTTTAATATTATTAATCTTTGAAATTTGAAGGCAGATTGTGATGGAAAAACTGACTGCGATTCCGCTTTTATACAGTTTTCCAGTGCTGACCTTTTATGAGAAAACGTTTCTATTGGTTAAAAAAAAAAAAAAAGTAGAACCGCCTTCGTTTACTATCTTATGGGAAGGATGGTTCACCCTTTCTACTTTGATGCAAGAAAATTTTCCTCATTGGTGCTGGAGCACAAGTTTTCTCCTACCTCCTTGATAATCCATCCCCCTCCCACCACTTACTTGTATGGTGATCGGTTATACTTTTCTGATGAACCAACTGAAAATTTTAACCTCCTGCCTCTCAGCCACGGCAAAGCGTATATTATTCCTCATTGGTGGAGGAACACAAATTTTCTCCTCCCTCTGAGACTCGGTGAAGCGTACGTTATTCGTCTTATATATACTTTTTCTTTATATACTTTTTCTTATATATATACTTTTCCATGTTCCTGCCAAGAGATAAACCATTTGAAAATAGAACGCCTATATGCTGGTTTCCCACAGTCACTCCCTTGGATTTCCAATCGCATTGATGTTGTATTCTACCGAAATCGTAAAGATTTAAAGCGAGGGAGTGACAAAGAAAAATAGAAACATGATCTTACTTACTTATCCTAATTGATGAGTTAACCTCAGTCAGTCGATCAAGAGGTGCACGTGCTCGCTTCTCGTAAGACCCGCTTTCACATGCTCCTTCCAAGCAGTGTACCTTTTCGAAAATAGAACTATACGTTGGTTTCCCGCAGTCACTCCCTTCTTTTCAATCGCAAGGATATTATACTCGGTCGAAATCAACAAGATACAAATCTAGAGAGTTACAAAGAAAAAGAAAATCATCTTGGTTATAGTTATCCTAATTGATGAGTTCACCTCGGTCTTGCATACTAATGAGGGTGCAGGGGGGAGGGGGGCGTGAGCCCGGCAAAGAAAAATAAGACGCTTTCAGTATTGGTGTACCTGTTTTCTATAACGATAGACATCCATAACCACCAACGCAAAGTGCATTATGACTTTAAGCAGATTATACTGATTGACAACGGTCTACCTCAGTTGCACTAGTGTTCGCCTCTATTCGGACACTTTCCCATGCTTTTCCGAGAAGTCGGCCTCTTTCAAAATAGATACTTGTACTCTGGTTTTCCATACTCACTCCCTTTTACAAGCGCATAGATATTATACTCGATCGAAACTAAGAGGATGCAAGGTGTGGGAGCGGCAAAGAAAAATAACTCGCTTTCAGTACACAGTATATAGGCACGCATTTTGTATAATAATAGATAACCATCAACGGAGTTCGCTTTTCTCACACGCATATTAAATTTTCATCGTGAAGAAACATCACTCGGCTCAAATGTAATGAATGGAAATGATGAAACGAGTCGTTCCCCATCTCCCTCTCTCCTTCATTATCTAATCATTTCCTCCTCTCATTTCTAGATCTATTCAAATCGTAAACAAAGACCAGTTGCTGACAATGGTGATTATTTTTTTGTCAAGGTTAATTTTTAAGCGTATCCAGATTTTGTTGTCATATAATTGTTCTTGTTAAAATAAGAATCATTACAAATTAAATATAATACTTTAAATATCTTACATAAGATTCAAAAAGACAAAAAAATTATTCATTCAAAATATATAAACATATAGTTATTGTAATTAAACTATCAAATATATATATTTTTTCAAATATTTAAAAGATAGAAGTTATGTAATTGTTAACTTGAGACAAAGAACGCTTTCAATTAATTTTGTTTCGGAGAAGGTGCACATTAGTGAAAAGTGCATGATTTTTTAGGACATATTCTTAACATCATAACATATTAGATATTAGATAAGAAAATGTTATTAATTTTTATAATTTTTAATTAATAACTACATTAATCAGCTGTATTATATGTAGTTTCTATGGATATTTTTTTTAATTTAAAATTTTGTTCATTTACATACATGCTTTTTGAATTAAACAAATGGCTTATTCATTTCATTTAGTGAATTTAAATAAGTTTTTATTGAACAATTAATAAGTTTTCTTTTAACTAAAAAAATATCGTAACTAAATCAGTTAATGCATTTAAATTAATTTTTTTATAATGAACAACAGTTGTTTATATTAAAGAAATATTTCGTTCTTTAGATTTGAAGAAATGTATTTATCTACAATTATCGAATTTTGTTTCAGTGTATTAAAAATTACAAAAAAATTTTTCAGACAATAGTTATATATCTTGTAACGTTCCTGTCCCCCTCGGGATAGCCTACGCGGTATCTTCCCAGGGTAGTTTGAGAGGGGAGGAAGTTTTTCAGGATCGGACAGCGGTTTTCAGAAAAATAATTTTACAAGAACACAGTATAATTTTTTATAACAAAAATATTAATTTATTTGTAAAAAATAAGCCAGTTCCTTTTACAGTTTTACAGTTCCTATCTACAGGATTCTGTAACAAATAAATATAAACACAAAAATAATTAATAATGGTAATCTACAGCTAGACCTATATATTTATTTAAACTAATTTTGCGCTATTTTCCGCAATGTCTCTAATATTCGGCGCTAATTACCGCACGAATACACGGTGTTATTTTCCACGCGGGGAACTAATGAAACGAGACAGGTTGATTTTAAATGGAATAAAAAATAAGGAAAACTTAACTCCGCTGGTCTTTTGAGGAGCGCCTCGCAACAGAGATCAAGTTAATAATTTCGGAGAGGATTTTTAAAGGTCAGGATTAATTCGAGCTCTGGAAAGATTCTAGCTCCGGGAGGAGTTCGTGTGAAACAACTTCGGGGCAGTTGGTTCACCGGGCGAACTATCGATTTTGCCTTTTGCAGGCCCTTTTATAATAAAATAATCGGATAATTCCGTCGCCGCTCGTTTAATTTCGGACGAGGCGCCGAATTATAATAATTATATTAACAATAATAATAATTACAATAATAATAACAATAATTAATAATAATTATAATAATTATTGCTTTATATTTTGTTATTATTTGCAGCCGGTGTGCTGCGCACAGTAATAATATACATGTGTACAAGTTTAAACATTTATATACATATATTTTTTTCATTTAATCATTTATATCAAAGACCGCACACCTGGCACCAAAACACTTTAAAACATTAAACTTTAAACCTATACGATATAATATAAGTAAATTTAATAGAATATTTTTATATATTTTTTCCTTACAGTTTCAATCGCTGTCAATGCTAGGATCTTCAGAGTCGGTGGCGGTGTATATTCCCTCATCTTCTAGTCTGGTGGCGACTCTTCTGGCTGCTCTTCGATGTAGTCGCCTGTTTTCTCGGCGACGTTCCTGGGCTGCTGGACTTCTTTGGTTCCATAGAATGCCAAATCCGATTTTGTTAATTTCTGCCATACCAAAAATGATGTCCACGGGCTGGTCTGGGATTATGGCGAAATTACTAATCCTTGTTTTATCCTTACAGGTGTACTCCACCTCAAGCGTGTATATGGATACAACGTTGACGGGATCAACGGTGTATAACGGGTCCCGGTTAAGGTGGAGAACCGCTTCCCCGTATACACGCTGAGCACCACGTCGCTCAAGTATTCTGCCGATTTCTGCTGAAGCCGTGATCATCAATGTCCCAGTATTAATGAGTGCATGGAATGGCAGTCCAGAGCACTTGATGGGAACACTGAGTTCCAGGAATTGACGGCAGAGCTCTTGTTCGACAGGGTGCTGCTTGTTGACTGAACTCTTGGGCCTCTGGTCGGCCCTTATATAGGGGATTCATGGTGGTATCTTATCTAGATGGTTATATCTTTTACGTAGATCCTTAATGTGAATATGTTTAATAATTTGACCTTTATTATCTTTCAGGTCGTATATAACTGGCGATACCTTCCTGAAAATAGTATACGGACCCAGGTATTTTGGAGCTAACTTTGCGTTAAACGCGTCTATTTTATTTGATAATTCGTGTGATCGTTTATAGACATAATCGCCGATTTCCGGGTTCCATTTTCGACAGTTTTGATCGTAGTAATATTTTTGTTTTTGAAAGCTCCGAGCTAGTTGACTTTATACGAGTTCTATTGTCTCTTGTATTTTTTTGATCCGATTCTCGGCTGTAATATTACAATTTTGACCGAATTTTTGGACAAGAGACCCGGGTGCTCTTAATTCTCTCCCAAAATTTATGTAAGCGGGTGTAAATCCCGTTGTTTCGGATGTAGCGGTATTATACGCGAACTGTAGCTCGTGCAAATAGCAATCCCATGTTCGATGATTTTTCTCTATGTATTGAGAAATCATGGTTTTTATTACTTTATTTGCTCGCTCAACTGGATTACACTGCGGCGTATACGGTGGTGTTTTTCTGTGAGTTATTCCGGATTTTAACAGCATTTCCGTAAATTCTTTTGACACGAATTGTCGTCCATTATCGGAAATTATAATTTTCGGGCATCCGAAACGTAGAATGACTTGCTGTTTAACTGCCAGCGTTATAGCCTCGGCAGTCGCTTTTCGTAAGGGTTTTAATTCTACCCACTTTGTTAATTTATCCTGCATGACTAACAGCCAGGTGTTAAATTTTGTTGATCTTGGGAGTGGTCCTATAAGATCAACGGCCACGATATCCCAAGGCTGTTCGACTAACGTCGCATGCAATTTTCCAGCCAGTGATTGTTGTTGAGATTTAAATTGGTGACAATTCTCGCAATTTCTTACATAGTTTGTTGTCATCCGGAGCATTCCAGGCAAGTAATAGCTTTTGGATATCTTAACAAGAGTTTTCGAGATTCCTAGATGACCAGCAGTAGGATCATTATGTACTTCGTTTAGTACTCTATGTTGCTTGGATTTCGGTACACAGATCTTCCATTGCAAATTCTCCCTCGTATCATTAAAGTCTAATGTGTGTAAAATATGCTTATATAATCTTCCATTAATGATACAAAAATCGGGGTAGTTTTTAGGATCACTCTGTACATTTTTGTATATTTTTTCGTACCAATCTGCGATTTTAATTGTAGTTGCTTCGACGGCTAGCGGCTGTCGAGATAGAGTATCGGCTAATAAATTATCTTTACCAGGACGATATTTAATTTCGAAATCGTACTGGCTTAATTCAAGTGCCCAGCGGGCTAAACGACCGGAAGGATTCTCTATGTTGTTAAGCCATTTTAGCGATTGATGGTCGGTGAGTACAATAAAATGATATCCTTCGAGATAATCTCGAAATTTCCACACACCCCATTTAATTGCTAGACATTCTAGCTCAGTGGCGGAATAGTTCTTTTCGGCTGGGGAGAGTGTTCGACTTGCAAAGGCGATTACTCGTTCATTGTTCTCATACGCTTGAGTAAGCGCAGCTGCCAATCCTTCTTTACTGACATCCGTTTGCAGGATAAACGGGCCGGCTCCAGTCTGGGCAGGAAAGGATGGGTGCGTTTGTGAGAAGCTGCTTGATTTTGTCAAACGCATCTTGCTTGGTTTCTCCCCAGGTCCACTTAGCTTTTTTTCTAGTAAGTCGATGTAGTGGTGCAGCAACATTCGTGATATCTTTAAGGAATCGTCTGTACCACGATATTAGACCCATAAATCTCTGAATTTCTTTCATGTTTTAGGTGGTGCTAAATTCAGTACAGTAGCCACCTTTTCCGGATCGGTTTGTAGACCGTTTTTGTTTACAATATGTCCTAAATATTATAGAAATGGCATTTATCTGGATTAGGTTTTAATTTCGCTATTCTTAAACTGTTGAAAACTTCTTTTAATTTTTGTAGATGCTCCTCAAACGTAGACGAGACTACTACGATGTCGTCTAGATATGCAAATGCATACGGAGCCATTTCCTGAGTGATCACTCTGTCTAAGAGTCGTTGGAAGGTAGCCGGTGCTGAATGTAGGCCAAACGGCATTACGTTGAATTCATATAGGCATTTTCCGGCGACGGTGAAGGCAGTGACAGGACGGCTTTCTGGTGTTAGAGCTACTTGCCAATATCCATTTTTTAAATCTAATGTGGATAGATATCGGGCTCCTCGTAGCTTGTCTAGTGTAGCATTAATTTGTGGAAGAGGATAAGCGTCTTTCTTTGTAACCTTATTTACTTTTCTGAAATCCACACAGAATCGTGCTTTTCGTCCTTTTTACAATAACAACTGGTGAAATCCACGGACTGCTTGACGGTTGAATTACGTTTTCGTTTAGCATTTTATCAACCTCCCGATTGATAATTTCTTGCATGGCCGGATTTCTTGGCCTATATTTCTGTTTAATTGGTGTTTTTTCTTCCACGACGATTTCGTGTTGCAGGAGCGGAGTAGGACCTTTGATAAAGTTAAATTTATTCATCTCTGTTTTTAAAAACTTTTCTAATCGCTGACGTTCGGTTGGATTTAAATCCTGTAGTCCGTACGGTGTTCCAATTGTACATACTTGATGTATTTGATCGTTTACTGATTTGTTTATCTCACAATTGTTTAATATTATGTGGATTTCAAGTTTTTTTAGAGTATCCATACCTAAGAGCATAGGATGGCTCAATCCATTCATTACTAGAAATTTTTGTTTGAATCCTTTTCCTTGCACATATATTGGTCCATAAATATTTCTTCCAAGGCTTATTTCTGAGCCATTTGCCAAGACTGCAATTCGATTACTTGGCTCAGTATACCATCCGAATTTCATACAAATTTCACTCAGTTGTTCACTCACATAGGAACTTACCGATCCCGTATCCAAAAGGGCTGACACTTCGTAATCGCCGACCATTACTCTTACAAAATGTCTGTTGTCGGTTTCTATTTCTAGTTGTAGCTGTTGAGCCGAACTAGGTTCGGTGTGGGCTCGACCCTCCTGGCGTTTCCAGACGGATGGCACTTGTAATCACGGGTATACACATTATCACGACCACAATATGAACAAAAGATTTTTTGCTGGTTTGTGCACTTAAAACGATCGTGGCCCGTTTGTTTGCACTTCTAGCAACACTTAGTTCGGTCGTATACTGAAGCAATTTTATTGTTAAAGTTATGTACTCGGATGTCCCGTTTTCTTGTTTTATATTCTGGTGTGGAAGTGTTATTTTTCGTAATTTTCTGTCTCTCACACTGTTTTTTGGATTCCAGATACTCTTCTACTTGTTGGACGATATCTGACGTTGTTGTGACGTCATCACGACGAATATGTAATCTATATTCGGCGAGCATATTGTAGTACATCGTTTCGGTTTTTTGTTCTTCCGTAAAACCTCCTCGACGTCTCATTAATGTAATTAATGAATTATCGAACGCACGGATGTCTTCATTAGATTCTTGTACATGGTTATCGATTTGTCGATCAAGATTTCGACGTTCGCTAGGTGATAAATAGAATTTTCTTAACCCTTCTTCTAATTCCGAAAACGTTTTAAAATTTAAGGCATAATTTCTATGCCATAATTGTGCATCACCTCGCAATAGTTCCGGGAATCCATTCAAAATTTGTTGTTCGGATAAATTATATGCTCTTTTTAACTCATGGATCCTTTTGAGGAAAGAGTGTAGGTTTTTGCCATCAAAGTGACAATTCCACTTTCTCATTTGGTCCATCACTTTGGCGTTTTCTTGTGCAGCCGACGGTTGCTCTAGTTGACTAGTTGCTCAGTCCCCCTCGGGATAGCCTACGCGGTATCTTCCCAGGGTAGTTTGAGAGGGGAGGAAGTTTTTCAGGATCGGACAGCGGTTTTCAGAAAAATAATTTTACAAGAACACAGTATAATTTTTTATAACAAAAATATTAATTTATTTGTAAAAAATAAGCCAGTTCCTTTTACAGTTTTACAGTTCCTATCTACAGGATTCTGTAACAAATAAATATAAACACAAAAATAATTAATAATGGTAATCTACAGCTAGACCTATATATTTATTTAAACTAATTTTGCGCTATTTTCCGCAATGTCTCTAATATTCGGCGCTAATTACCGCACGAATACACGGTGTTATTTTCCACGCGGGGAACTAATGAAACGAGACAGGTTGATTTTAAATGGAATAAAAAATAAGGAAAACTTAACTCCGCTGGTCTTTTGAGGAGCGCCTCGCAACCAGGATCAAGAGCTAAGGGGAGAGTTTCTAGTCGGGATAAGTAAACTGCTGGTCTTTTGAGAAGCGCCTCGCAACCAGGATCACGTTTACTTAAGGATAGGTAAAATTATTAGCCGTCTGTCTTTTGAGGAGCGCCTCGCAACAGAGATCAAGCAAATAACTTCGGAAAAATAAGTAAATGTAAGGATAAGTAAACTGCTGGTCTTTTGAAAATCGCCTCGCAACCAGGATCACGTTTATTTAGGAAAGATAAAATTATTAACCGTCTGTCTTTTGAGGAGCGCCTCGCAACAGAGATCAAGTTAATAATTTCGGAGAGGATTTTTAAAAGTCAGGATTAATTCGAGCTCTGGAAAGATTCTAGCTCCGGGAGGAGTTCGTGTGAAACAACTTCGGGGCAGTTGGTTCACCGGGCGAACTATCGATTTTGCCTTTTGCAGGCCCTTTTATAATAAAATAATCGGATAATTCCGTCGTCGCTCGTTTAATTTCGGACGAGGCGCCGAATTATAATAATTATATTAACAATAATAATAATTGCAATAATAATAACAATAATTAATAATAATTATAATAATTATTGCTTTATATTTTGTTATTATTTGCAGCCGATGTGCTGCGCACAGTAATAATATACATGTGTACAAGTTTAAACATTTATATACATATATTTATATATCATGCGTATATTAAGTCGTTTGTATTAATTAATTTAATTAAATACGGCGGGTGCATTCGTTTTCGGACACCCGTTGTATATACTGGAATTCGCGCGTTCGCTACATTCGTTGCGGCTCAGGCTGTTTAGTGAGAGCGTGCAGTAGTGTGCATGCGGCACGTATTAGCGGGGATAGCGGCCGCCGGTCTAATATATTGAACGCGCTCTCTCTTGCCGCGCGCAGTGTATCCCCTCTACGGCATACTCTGTACTTAACTTAGTGGTAGAGAGAGACTAGATATCGCGTTCTCTCTCTACTTGTTCGAGTTTCGGCAGTTGCGACGACTACCTTCTCCAGTAGTCGTCGCGACCTTTGCCCGATTTTCGGTATTTATTCTGTGTATACGCGAGTTTAAATTTTATAATTGTATTTAATATATTATTTCTAATGATATTCGATATTATTTCTGGTGGCGTTTATACATCCAAGTCCGTGTATGTATGTAAAATACATCCACGAAATTAGATGTAACACCATCTTAAGTATTTAAATTTTAATTCGTATAATAAATTCTCTGTTCGAAATGAATTTGCGCGGCCATGTTTTTGGCCGTCGCAATCTTATCAAAATACATTTTATTATACCATACATTTATGTTCTACAATCAACATTTCTCGAGAATAATGTATTCGAAGGTATTTGTATTTCGTATAAATATAGAATTGTTCAGAGGATAACAAGACGGAACTTTTAAAGATTTCTGCATAAATATAGTTTGTACCGGAAAAATTCATAGAACAAAAAAATATGTATTTTGATATGTTCTATGATTTTGCTCTTAATTTTTTTACAACTTTGTTTATTTTCTAAACTAAATTCAAAAACTACGATTTTTATAGAGTTTTCATAGATTTGGGAATAAATATTTAATTTCCGTCTATAATTTTTGTGATATTTGTATGCCGCAGTCTAAAAAATATAAAAGTATAAAAGTTATCTGTAAAATAGGGTGAGCGGAATAACTCAATAGGGGAATGTGGGGCATGTTGGACATTTTTTTTTCATTCATATTTTAAAAAATTCTATATAATTTTTAGATTAAAAAAAAAGCTTGTAAGTTGAGTAACTGAAGAAACTTAGATATTCTTATTATGTTACATTACCTTTGGCGGCGAAGCATTTGTGCTTTGAAAATTTCATAAGTTCACATCGGACTGTGTCAAATAATAGATTAATAAAACATTTTCTAAAAAATTATTCGAATAAAAAATACATCTCCTGGCCCGGTGAGAGTGCACTACGCGACATATCCATCGTGTTACAGTCTTCCAAATGTGTGCACTTTATTAGCAGCCATTATAATGTAGTTGCCATTCACTTTTGTATCAAAATCTTTTGACATGGTAGTACCCCTGTAGAATCACGATCAATGAAAAATGGTTTAAACTGTAGAAAATAGACAACTAAAATGGATAAAACCAAAAAATTCTGTAAGAATATATAGAATGTAGCATATCTATCCTGAGATTATAAAATTTTAATATAAACCAGCAATCTTATCGCAGTAAAAAAATCATTTTTCTTATTTACCATTTATCATCGGGAAATACAATTTCCATAAAAAATGTACAATAAATAAAGTATGTGTAATAGTAAAGAAAAATTTTACTATTAACATTAGTAAGATCTACAATATTTATTTGATATATTCTGTTGTAAACAAAAGATATGAATCTTTCATGGTTTTCGTGATGAAATTTTTTGTGCCGTAAGTTTTTTGTGTGGTAGTCGTAAGGAACGACGGAGTATATATCTGCATTATTTTAAAAATTTTATTCATATAATTATAATCAATAAAATTATTCAAAAATTCATTCGTTTATATATTCGTTAAAAAAATACAATTGTAATGCCCGGAATGAATTGATAGAGAAGGTTGAAAGACAGCATAACATTGAAGCTTATAGAATTAACAATTATTGTTACCAATGATTCAGAAGAAACTTTAGCTATATCACGAACTAGATATAGTATATTAGTGGCTAAGGTTTTAGACTGCGAATCAGAGGATAACCTTCGGATTAGCTCTTTGAATACCGATTAGATAAAAATAGTTTTCAGCGTATTTTTCAAAGAAATAAAAATCATGAAATTGTAAAATTATATTTCTATATAGTATTCAAAAGTATTAAAGCTTTAAAAAAATTAATTTGTAAATAATATCGTAAAAACTGCGATTTGTTTTATAAGCAAAAAGCATTGAAAGTAAATATAAAACTCTTTTCACTATTACAATTTGATATTATAATTAACAATATATTATATTATAAAATAAATATGACATTCAATATTACATCACGAATTCAAACAATAATCAATGATATTCATTTTCTGAAGGTCAAAAAATTATTTCTATTACCTGATCATAATAGTTATGAATTTTTCATTTCTAATAAAATGAAAACAGTATAAAAAGGCAACGGTAAAGAAAATATGTCGTATGAAAGTATGATAAATCTAAATCGATAGGCTTACATTATTTCTGTAAATCTTAGATAAATTATTATTATAAAAATATGAAAATTAGAAAAATGGTATAGAAAATCTTGTTTAATATTTCTATAATATGTGTATTTTCATGTTAAATAATGTTTAGGACTATGACCATTTGGAAATTACACACTACAAGTAAGCTACGCGCTGTGTAAATTGTAAGTTAAAGTGCGCGCAAAAGGTAGAAACATAGATTTTTCAAATTGTTATAGTCTTCAAAATTATTATATAAATGAATAGATAAATATTGTCCCTAGTGGGAATGCATCACATTGTCTTATTTGAACCGATTATTATTGTGCAAGTAGTAGAATGTATTAATGACTATTGTCTATTTCTTCGTATATCACGAAATACTTGTTCAAACCGATTTTTAGCATTTTATGAAGTAATCATAAAAATCTATTTTTCAGCCATAAATGTGACTTTTTTATAGTCAAGCATAGATTGCAATTGAACTGTCCATTTAAATAACATAAAAATGACTAGAAAATGGGTAATGGAGGCCTACGATGGCTCGATCACTAGAGCGAAGGACTAGTAACTTGGTGATCCGAGTTCAAATCCCGGTCTCGGCCAATTGACACAAGCACCGCTGTAATAATTTACATGTGCTTCGTTTACAAACACATCGTAGACCTCCGTCGTTGATTAGTACCGGTATTTAGAAGCGTAAATATTATTATTATTATAAATATTATAAAGTTATTTGCTTATTATTATCTCTAAACAACGGATTACTCATTTCTAAAGAGAAGAAGAGAACCACTTTGACAATAGAAGAGAGCCGGAGAAAGATCTGTGAAAGCCAAAAAGAACCGGCGAGGCCTCAGTGAGAGCCAAACAGAACCAGTGAGAACCAAAAATCAAATATCAACTTTTTGGTTTCGAAAATATTTAATTATTATGAAAAATTACATTATAAATCGAAAGTAACTCTTTTCATTCTTTAGTCTGATGATTATTTTCCAAGATAATATAGATTTTAAATTAAAAAAAATAATTATTATGAAAAAGTAAATTTTGTCTCAGCTACCTCGCGCACTTTTAATCTGCGGTCTTTCAGCACTATTTGATGGATTTTTTCGATCATATCTGGAGTTGTGACCTCAATGCGGCGTGCTGAGCGACGCTCAGCAGAGGTGCTCGCACGACTCTTTTTAAACTCGGAAACCCACTCCATTGGTGTTAACCCGTTCAAATAAAAGTATTTGATGACAGCATGATTTTCCAGCTTTTCCATTTTTACAAAAAACACAGAGGCGTCTTGTTCAGCGTGCTCTCAAATCTAAACTATCATGGCGATCGGACTCAAACTATAGCTACAAGCTATCTAAGGATGATACTATAGAACGCTACACCGCCTAGTAGCGCCATCTTTTGGTCAGGCTGAAAACTTATCAATCCACCATCGTATGTATATATATATATATATTGTTGTGAACGATTACTAATGTTAGTCGAATTTAATATTCTCCAAAATTGTATTGATATTAAATAAGTAATATGCATGAACATTATTCGTAATTATATAGCTAAACTAAATGTTATATTTCTAATGTTCGATAAATCCATATTAATGCGCAATTGTAAGGCATAACGGTATGAACACCGCATATACCTGTATAGTACCTTGTCATCAATATATCATTATGTCTAATACAGGGAAATCTCAAATAATTTATAAATGCGACTCCGTTAATGCGTTACAAGTACAATTAAGAAAACACCTCTCTCTTTCCCTCTCTCCTTATAATGTTGCACTTTTATGTGCAAACTATTCAGCCAATAGGGTGGTGCTCAAAGAATATATAGTCGCGCCATTTCCCCCGTATGGGGGATACAGAGGTATTCTGTTGGAAATCGAAATTTCTAAAAGACAGATATATCAGCAACAGTTGTCCATCAAACATTAAGAATTATTGTATACAAATTTGTACCTATCTTATTGTTCTAATATTATTAAATTTCAATTATCTTAACTTTAACATTATTATGTTTCAATTATCTTAAACTTGTGTTTATAATTCCTTTTAACATTATGATTCTTGATCGCGATTAATGTTCACAATTAAGGTGAACAATAGAAGCAAGAATTCTTTCGTGCAATTGATATAAATTGACGTTTTTTTGCTCACGCTACAAAATATTGGCCCTTTGAGCCGGATGATAATCCAAGTGATCAAGTGATTCGCACAAATGTATTAGTGAATATTATCAAAGTGCATTAGAGATCACAAATGTCAAAGTTGGTATGCACAAGACGCAAAGTTGTTGTTCTCTGGTCGATTAAGCAGCCGCATTATCGGACGACTCACCATTTCAGCAAATTCAAGGACAACTGTATTATCCATACATCGATGTTTCAGAGAAAATCGAACGTTACTCAAACGCATAAATAATACAGCATCAAGATCATACCATAATTTACGTCGTACATTGGAGAAAAAAGGATCGTATGAAATTTAATTGATGAACGGGCCAACTTATTCAAAAAAGCATCAATACTAAGGGAAGCTGTGGATATATAACAGAACTGCAAAACAACTAAATTGACAACATACGTACTGTTCATCAAATCATCAACGTCGCATTCACATGTAAGTGATTCTCCGTAATATCTTATCTTGCCTTATCAAAATCATATTCCTTAAAATCGACTCTATATAACGCAGGATTATAATTTCATAACAAATCAAATAATCATATTCGTTAATATATAAAGATTTATTATTAAAAAATTTTTAAAAATAGTTGAAGTGCAATACAAGTCGTTAACTCAAAAGCACGCATACATTAAAGGTAACATCACTGGAATCATTAATTACTTGGACAAAAACCATGATATCGATATTGATTCATATAAACGCGAAGATTAAAATTAGAGGAGACTCATTCTGCATTCGAAAGAATACAGGTTCAAATAGATCAATTACTGATTGATAATGCAAATAATGCGGAAATAATCGATGCTCAGGAAAATAAAAAAGTGCAGTTTCAGAACACCTGTTATAAAGCCACGGGTATTGTAAATAAGCGACTTCGTGAATTAACGGAAAATTTTAATTCTAATCAATCTAGTCAACCCATCGGGCAAGCAATGAAGTAACCGAAACAAAAATGATGATACAAGAAAATCATAGTATCTTACCAAAAATTGAAATTCGTCCGTTTGATGGAAACCCACTAGAGTGGATCAGTTTCCGTGACACATTCGCATTTATAGTTCATGTAAATACAAGCCTACCCGCAGTAAAAAGTTTCACTTGTTAAAAAATTCGCTTCGTGGTAATTTAATCTCAATCATGGAACCAATTACCGCCTCAGAAAAAAATTATACGGTAGCATGGGAACTAATAAAGTTAAGATGCGATAGACCGCGGAAAATAATATATGCGTATATAAAATCATTGTTACAATTGCTTGAAATCACAATGGATTCACCATTGAAGATTAGGAATCTACAAGAAAAGGCTATGCTCCATTGTCAAGTATTAAAGGCACGAAATGAACCGGTTGACTCATGAAATTCAATTTAATATATGTAATTACTCAGAAACTCGATAAAAACATGCGTCTAACATGGTAGCGGATATTAGAAGAACGGGATCTGGCCACATTTGCTGAATTGATCAGTTTTTTAACAAAACGAGGGTGTGGTGACGAATTTGAAACTATAGATATATTGAATAATAAACAAATTCATTCTAAGGGTAGCCATAAATCTAACCAACCTCACCGCAGTCAAACATTTATCAGTACACAAAAAGTAGAATGTACCTTTTACAACGCCGATCACTATATATTTCATTGTGAAAAGTTTCTAAATTTATCTCCTAAGGATAGATGTGATGTGGCGACTGAGAAACACCTGTGCATGAATTGTCTGCGAAAAATCACGTAACGAGTAAATGTCTATCAGCACAATGCAAAAAATGCCATAAAAGGCATAATACTTTACTACATATTCCAATCTCATATGCACTTACCAACAGTGTGCGAAATAATACTGAAAACGCGCGAGGAAGTGAAATGCCCAGATTGGTATGTCCTATTTTGCATGACTCGGAAGTACTATTAGGAACAGCGCGCGTCAAAATCTTAGATAAATTTAACCGCGAGCATGATTGTAGAGTACTGCTAGATGACTGTTCACAATCGCATTTCATCACCGAAAAATTAGCAGAAAAATTGAATTTAGTGAAAACACAAATTAATATGCCCTTTGCCGGGATCAGACAAATAACGACGCGCGCAAATTATACTGTTAAAACAAAAATTTTATCGCGTGTAAATGCATCCAAACGGAGTTAGAGTTTGTAGCGTTGCCTGTTATTACAAATATATTACCATTGAAATTTATAGATAAAGGCATTATAACGCTGCCGAATAATATTAGCCTTGCAGACCCTCAATTTAATAAGCTTACATAAATTGATGCACTCATACGTACAGCACTATTTTATGAGTTACTATATAATGGACAAATTAAATTAGTTGATAATGCAAACATAATTTTGTAAAAAACTTTATTAGGATGGGTTGTAACAGGAGAAATAGCAACATCCTTGTATAGCGCTGCGAATAAATCGTGCACCTTAATAACTACTCTAGATGAGCAAATAGCAAAATTTTGGGAAATAGAGGAAATTCCTAGGAAAACATTTTTATCGCATGAAGATAAAATGTGTGAAGATTTATACGAAAAAACAACAAAACGCGACGAGTACGGTAGATATATAGTTAAGTTAAAATTTAACGAAGGAAAACACGAAATTAGAAACTCGTATGAGACGGCACTGAAACGATTTTACTCCTTAGAGCGCATATTAGCAAATAACAGTAGTTTAAGACAAAGTTATGCAGAATTTATGAATGAATATCATGCGCTCGGACACATGGAGGAAATTACAAATACTCACCAGGTGGATAAAGAATATTATATACCGCACCATGCGGTTATCAAGGAAGATAGTTTAATAACAACGCTCCGTGTAGTTTTTGATGCGTCATCAAAAAGCTCGACAAAGGTTTCCTTAAAGAATTCATTGTGAACAAGATTTACGATTCAAGATAATTTAATTTTTATAATAATACGCTTTAGATTAAAAATGTTGTGATCGTGACAGTTCTGCAAAAAATATACAGGCAAATAATGGTAGGAAAATCGTACTCGAAGTATCAAAAAATCATATGGAGAGAAAATAAAACGGATAAGATTCGAATATTTCAGTTAACTACAATGACTCAAGGTACTACGTCTGCATCTTTTCTTGCAGCATGTACATTAAAACAACTCGCAGATGATGAAGGTAGTCAAGATCCACTAGTGGCAGAGGTTTTAAAGATTAATTTTTATGTAGATGATTTGCTTCTCGGTGTTGATACGGTTGATGAAGCGTTTAACTTAAAGATTCAATTGAATAATTTATTTAAAAACGTGGAATTTACATCACATAAATGGGCCTCAAATAAATTGGAAATTGAACACGATTCACACGAGTTCAATAAAGACATAAGTTTAAGTTTAGAATTTTCTAAAAAAAGAATATTAGGTGTTCATTGGGACACAGCAATAAATATAATAAATTATTCTATAAGTTCACTTCCAAGTAACAAGACTTTTACTAAGCGATAAGTATTATCAAGCATAGCGCAATTATTTGATCCGCTTGGATTATTGGATCCCATTGTAATTATCAGCCCAAGTCTGGGCTCTCCAATAAGTAATTAAATTTTACAGCTCTTTATTGTCGCGATCGCCTCGGACCGGCGACATTGAGTTTACAAGACCTCCGCATTGGGTCTGCACATTAAAATAAAATAAATATATACACACAGACGCATACCCATATACGGACACGTATATACATACACACATACTTATATAAATATAGACATATACATGCAGCCATACGTATAAGCACACAAACACGCATATACCTACATACCTATGCATACATACATATATACACAGATACACATTAGCACATGCCGTGAGAACACAGACACGCACACACATGTCCATACAGATGTATATATACATTTATATACATATACGAACGCATGCATCTAAACCTTCATACTATACATATGCTCATGTACATCGAATGCCCATTATTATACATTTATACACATAGCGCAATTATTTGATCCGCTTGGATTATTGGATCCCATTGTAATTATCGACAAATTTGTGATCCAAGCGTTATGGAAAATTAAGGCAGTATTCTACATTAGACCCTCGAAAAAAAACGCTATTTATGTGAAATGTTTCTAAGAATGCTATTGAAGATAAGGATGTAGGATTTGAAATTCTTAATAAATACACTCTTGAAGTACATAAAAAAGTTTTTTTTTATTTATTTTATACATTTTTTATACTTGTACAATATGGTCAAAGACAATATCTCAAAAAGTAGGTAATGTTATCGTGGTTGTAAAATCTTGCTGACGGATGGTCTGAAACAAAAAAATCAAATAATTTTATGTTCATTATGACTCTAGAAACCGATCTAACTGGAATCAAATGGCAGCTAAAATACGAACGAAAAAAATGGCTTTTTTCCGTCTTTTTTGCAATAAAAATATAGTTAGAATTAAAATTTTAAGTTGATTGTAGTTAGGACGATTGGTACAAACATATAGAATATGTGTTCAAAATTTCATAAGGATCAGTTCAATAGTTTTTTAGTTTTCACGACCACGGTACTTGAAAACGCTGTTTTGAGAAAAACGCGTTTAAAGTTTTTGTAAGTGAAAAATCGTAGAAAAAATTATCTTACGCTCAATCACCGATGCCTGGGCCATCGAGTATTTTCCAGGCGAGTATTTTCATCTAATTTAGCCTGCTTTTTTTAGTTCTGCTCTCCTTAGAGGCCTCAGTCGAGGGGCGGTTCTCTCGAACGATGCGCTGTTGGTCGCGCATATTGGCGAACTGCATGGCGGTTTGGCCGATTTTCAGGCCCATAATTTCCATTATTTTCAAAAGTGGGCTGAATCCTTCATTAAAAATGCAGGCAGCAGTGAGGCATGCAATTTTAACGATTTTTTTTCTATTATAGACATGCTTCGCTGCTATTGCCCAAAATGTTGAGTGGAAACACTTATTGTTATTTTGAGTGTTTCTGCCCAAGCATCTCTCCAGCAATTCCGTTTTTGTTAGATCTCCATATATCGGTTGTAGCAGCTCTTGTACGTTACTAGCAAGAGCAGGACGATGTTTATAATTTTTTAAAGCGTTGTTTGCTTCGGCCTTATCATACTTGCGCCAGCTGTCTGAACAGTACGTATTCTGTGGTTTGGAGTCTGTTGAGATTTTGTGGTAATAGCCGGCCCAGATCTCGTTTCGCACGCCTTCTACTGAATTTGAATTCCTTTCAATTGCAATACTGTAGTTTTTAGATAACTCTTTCATTAATTTAATATTTAGATCAGCAGTCTTCACTTTTTTAATCACGACTTTTGGTTTCTTCACAACTTTCTTCGGTGCAGCTACTTTTTTCGTTTTTTTTCTCCGGCCTTCAGTTTTGCAGGCTGCCAGAACAGACTGCCTACTGTGAGAGCATTGAACATGCAGTAAAAGCTGAAAAAAAGAATAACCACTATTATTATCAACATTCACATCAAAACTCGGATCGGTAGACTTTTTCAGTTTTGCTGCTGACGTACTCGTGTTACTAGTACCTCCTTCGTCAGTGAATCTGTTTCCAAGAAAAAAACGTTTTCTAGTTCTAGATGGACGACTAGAATTTTCCTGTGCACAATACACTTTCTTCGTATCCATTACGAATAGATAGATGCTTTACTTTTGAACTTCGAATCACGACTGATTGTCCACTACTGAAATTCTGAACTGAAATCTAGAAGCAAAATTATAAAGGGAAGGTAATATTGAGAAGGAAAGGTATATATTTTGATGAGAATATATATAGGTGTAATGATTTATAATAGGGGAACAGTTGGTGCAGCGAACAAGGCTAGGTAGATGGCTTATCCGGCGCGCGCGCTGGGTGGGTCGGAATAGCGCCTTCAGTTAAGTGCGTTCGAAAGGTGAAAAAGTATAGCTAGACTATCTGAATCTTTCTAAAATTTTGAGCTAACATTCTTGAATATATTTACTTTCGAAAAATGTAAAAAAAAGAACATTTTTTTTCAAAGTTGTAAAGTAGAATACTGCCTTAGAGCGCACGTCGTCGTATTTGTGTGTTCTGTAGTAAAGGCCGTGCAATTAGAGTTTATTACAGAAACTTTATAAATGCAACATTATAACACAACTTTATAACTACTACAGAAACTTATTTAAATGCATTAAAAGATTCATAGGCAAGCGAGGTAAACCTAAAAATATATATACAGGTATCGTGACGAACTTCATAGGAGGAAAAAACGAAATTTTAAAGTTTCCATCATTCTTGTTGTCGGATGAAAAACAAAATTTTTTTTTCTAAACACCTAGCAGAAGAAGGTATCAACTGGCACTTTTCGGCCCCATGATTTTCTCGTTTCGAAGTTCTGTGGAAAGCAAAAGTTAAATCCTTTGAAGATCATTTATATCGTAGAATAGAGAATGCATCTTTTACTTATCAGCATTTTAATACCTGCATGGTAGAAATAAAGTCGATTTTGAATTTCCGCCCCTTAACACCCATTTCAAATGATCCTAATGACCCCATCGCCCTCACTCAATTTCATTTCCTTATAGGAGAAAATTCACATCAAATAGTAGAATACGATTTAGAAAATCTGCACATTAACAAGTTATCTATGTGGAAACGAATCCAACAAATTAAGCAAAATTTTTGGAAACGATGTCACAAGGAATACTTAAATGAACTACGTACGAGCAGCAAATGGCATCTTGAAGGTGAAAACATCAAAATTGGAACGTTAGTTAACATTAAGCAAGACAATTTACCACCCATGTATGAGAGCATTGGACGGGTCGTTGAAGTTCATCCCGGTGCCGACAATATTGTACGTGTTGCAACAATAAAAACAAAAAATGAGCTATACAAGCAAAGTATCAAAAAAACTTTGACCACCTCCAGTTGAAATATAATTTATACGTGTTGTAAATATAACAAAATCTATGAAAAGATGACAATTAATGTAAGATGTACTTATCAGTATTTTTACTATAACGATGTTAAAGATTATTATCACGTAGCACTTAATTATAAGTTATAGTTCACCCTTTTTTTTGAACGCCAATCGCGTCGCTTCCCCCGCGTGGGGGATACAGAGGTATTCCGTTGGAAATCAAAATTTCTAAAAGACAGATATATCAGCAACAGTTGTCTATAAAACATTAATAATTATTGTATACGAATTTGTACCTATCTTGCTGTTTTAACATTATTGAACATTTCAATTATCTCAAACTTGTGTTTATAATTCCTTTTAACATTATTATTCTTGATCGCGATTAATGTTCACGATTAAAGTAAGCAATAGAAGATCATACTAATTTATAATCGTATCATATCATATCATATCATATCATATCATACTAATTTATAAAGACAAAGCGTGTTTTTGTTTGTACACGATCACGGAAGAAACTACTGAACCGATTGTTCTGAAATTTGACATATAGATTTTATATTATCTTCGGAAGGACATAGGTTATGTTTTTTTATTGAAAATTATTTTACTTTCATCAATAAATTAAGTTCATGGTTTTAACAATCAGTTCCACCAGCGACCACTAGGTGGCGTCTAGAATCACGAACATCAACTCAAAAGAAATGATTGAAATATAGGGTTCCTTTAACCACCAATACCAACAACCTCGAAATTATATATATATATATATATATATATATATATATATATACATGCTTAAAAATATGTTATTCGCCATACCATTTTGCTTGAATTTCAGTTGGCATCACTACGAAAATATTCACGGTACTTACTTGAAAAAACGAAAATATACGAAAAACGTAATATATATAATATGTATATTATCTTGTACATATTATATATACACATTTTAAATACGTTTTCTACTGAGAAATATTGTATTGGCGTGTACGGGCGGTTAATTACGATATCCCGTTGCCTCAAAACGATTTATATATGCAGTTGTGTGTTCGGATGATAGAAAGCCATGTACAGTTGTCTCTAGGCGATTTCTACGGGGAATATTGCATTTAGTTGATAGAAAACGACGTCAAGATATGAGCAATCCAACTTCTATGGGAAGATTCATATCGAGACGGTACTCTTTCCGAACGACTTCTACTGGGACTATCCTCTTTAGTTGGTAGGAAACGATGTTCAGGTATGTTGGGTCAACTTCTACGAGGAGTGTCATGTATAGTTGGTGGGAAACGATGTCCTAGTATGTCAGTACGACTCCTATGAAGAGATTCGTATTCTATTATTCGAACACGCACACTCCCAGTAAGAATCGTCCTGAGATACCTGGACATTGTATTCTACCTCCTCAAAACAAAACTCTCTATAGCAGTCGTCTCGAAACATTTTCTATAGTCCGAACATGATGCTCTCTCTTATATATATATATATATATATATATATATATATATATATATATATATATATATGTGTTTTATATTTGTATAAAATGGTCGGCAAAATATCAACTTTGTGAAGTGGATGCTACATTGAAACAGCTTTTTATACAGGTCCGACGATAGGTAAATTACGGTCAATTATTTATCGAAGGATAGATTTTTATATATAGAGTACTTTTTACTTAGATATTATTGAATTGTTTATTAAATCAGTTAAATTATTATTTCGGGCGAAGCCGAGACGGGAGATGCTAGTAAATTAGATAAAATGGTCAGCGAAAGATCACGTTCCTGGATCGGACGTTGCTTTGAAGAAGCTTTTAATATGGAAGCGATGATCGGTAAATTACGGTAAATTATTTATAGAATTATAGATTTTTACATATAATATACATTTTACCTAGATATTATTGAATTGTATATGAAATCGGTTAAATTATTCTCTTGGATGAAGCCGAGACGGGGGATGCTAGTATATATATAAATATATATACATATGATCAAATTTGACTCGGACTGATGCATTTAAACTCCGCGCGTAAACTGAATCGGTAAACTGAATCGAAATTTGAGTGCCATATATCCATTAGTGTATTTTTGTCAGCTGTTTATTTACGACGCAAATAGTTTGTCTGCCGATATTGACTATGAATTCGTCGTGCGTTCCCCGAAACGGATTTTTGAGTTTCGGAAAGAGGAAAAAGTCACAGGGAGCTAAATCTTGCGAATACGGTAGCTGAACGATGACTTTCATTTCGTGGTTGGCCAAAAAATCAGACACAATCATACTGGAATGTGCCGGCGCATCATCGAGGTGAAAAAACCACGAATTGTCTGTCCAAAAATCCGGTCGTTTACAACGAATTACTTCGCGTAGACGCCTCAAAACGGCCAAGTGCCTCCTTATGGACCGTTTGACCTCTTGGAATTAATTCATGGTGAACCATCCTATGGTAATCGAAAAAAACGATGAGCATCACCTTGATTTTCGGTGGATAGGCGACTTGCACGAGGCAAGTTTTCGACGACTACACCTTGACTGAATGCTTTGTGCCACTCAAATACTTGCGTTCGCGATTAAATAGACTCCCCAAAATATTTGTGCAACTTTTTCAACAATTCCGTTGCCGTCATTCCTTTGAAACACAATTTTAAGTAAACGCGTTGATTAACTTTTTTTTCGATAGTCAGTATCGCCAGACAAACTTTGTGGATCGTAAACAAACAGATTACAAATACACACTAATAGAGATAAGGTGTTACCAATGTAGAAAAAAGTTTTACCAATATAGAAAAAAAAATTACTAATTTAGTTTACGCGCGGAGTTTAGATGCAACAGTCTGAGTCAATATTGATTATATGGCATATGCCTGAAAACGTATGTTGATCATATGGTAATTTGATTGATCATATGGTAAACATATGGAAAGGGTATTTTGATCATATAGTATATGTCTAAAATACGTACAATATTCATCGTGGATACGTTCCTGAAATGTCAATAGTGCAGAACATTGATTTTAGTTCTCCAACTTGACGCAAAATTTTTCTTTATGAGGCGTAACGATCAATTCGGACTTCCGGTAATCGTGAAGAGCACTCTTAAGAGTGCTGCATACCCCGATCGGAGTGCCACGCTGAACTACCAGAACGGAAGTAAATTTACTTCGACGTCTCATTCTCTCAATTTTGATTGTAGAAAGTTAAAAAAAATTGTATACATCTTTAGACGTACTTAAAAGTGGCAAAACTTCCTTAGAGTTAATAATATTTCTCTAAGTAGGTTAAAAAAATAAAGAAATTTCATATAAATTTGTATTCTGCTCCACGTAGTGCTAGTGCTTTTGAAGAATGTAATTATTATAAATTTTATGTCATTTACATACATAATTCGAGTGTCGCCACTTGTAAGAAAAAATAATAAAATAAATAAAATTTGTTTCATCATTCTACGTATTGTATAAACAAAATGAGACGTCGAAGTAAATTTATAATGCACCAAATCCACTGCAACTGATAATCACTATTTCTGTAGATAAAAAAGAGAGAAAGTTAGTCTTAGTATATTCGAGGAGATGTCGCAATAAGTAGCAGTCAGTGCCGTACATATATTATCGCAATAAAAAGAACCCTTATGTTTATTGTAGTATTTTAAATTCATATTTTACGTATATAATTCTAAAAGAAAATTAGGCGATATAACTGAATATGTATAGATAATATTTTACATTGTGTATTTCACTGTAGTTTTTACATATAAAAGAGATTTTATTTTTTAAAAGAACATCAAGTGTGCAAGATCGAAATCATGTATATATATGTGCACAAATACAGTGATCCATGAGTGAGTCGAGCGACTCTGTGTGCTCCTTCTTATCTATTTATCATTTATTAGCTGTAGTACGTCCGATTGAAACAGGAACCGAAGATGTTTACTACATCTGGTTTTATTGCTTTTACTCTTTGCTCCAACAAACACGACTTATTATATGCATTATACTTGTGCCGTAAAGGCCCTCGGGTGAAAGTGCTATATATATACACGAATGTAGACTTAGCACATTTGAAGGCTTGCTTTGCTGCAATTCAAGCTTTTTTGAAAATATATATTTGGGTTTTCATTAGAGCTCCCACATTTGATTTTGCGGAAAATGTATGCACTTATGCTTTTCGCGGTACTTATGATAGATTTTATAGTGCTTTTATGCTGAAATTGAATTTGAGAATTTAATACAAAAAGCATAAAAATAGTGGTTTTTGGTATGCTCAGATAATAAGAAGATTTTTAAAAAAATTTTTCAAAGAGAGCTATACAGTTCAGAAAAGTGCATCTTTTTTGACCTGTTAATTTTTTTGGTACAACCAATATTTTTGAAGAAAAATTTAATAATTTCATCTAGGGTTGCTTCCAAAATCTGCGAATTCTGGCTATACTTCAGAAAGCACCCATATGTGATTTTGCTCAAAATTGGCGCATTACCATTTTTAGTATGCTGATTATTACTACTGGTCTGACTTTTATAGATTTTGGATTTTTATGGCAATATACATAAAAATTATGTAAATGCATAAACATTATGTTCTATGAAATATTTTTAGGAATTTGACATAATGTTTTTAATTATAGTTTTACACCCAATAAAGTGTGTCTTGACTCATATTTCTATTTTAGATGTTTTTGCTGTAAATCTTTTATTTTGTTGAAAAAAATATATATTAAGTGAGAAGCGTTCTTAGCGTAAAAATTATCTATTTTAATGAGATTTACAAGTTTTATTTGGACTGTTTTTTAATTTTTCCTTACTTAAACTTTCATTATTTATATGTATGTATGTATGTATATATTTGGAAATGATTCTGAATTCTCCCAAGAAATTAAATGAGATTTTTACATATATTTCTGTGCGGCTAATTCCGTGCAAGAAATGCCAGAGCTGCGTGGACCCATTTTAGGGAGCGGCGAATTAACTTTTCCCTCGAGCAGGTCAAATATTTTTTATTAAAACTTTTTATTCGTCATACCTTGTCGATATGCAGAAACACTCTTTCATATATTTGTGGAGAAATGGATTTATTATTATATAATTTGAATATGCTTCCAATTAGTCAATACCAAATTCAGGTGTTACCTTTCATTTAGTTTTTATCTAGAAATGCTTCCTGCACAAAAAATATATAGAATAAAAAATATATATTTATATAAAATTTACAAATTTTATTAAAAATATTTTTTGATATGTATAGTAGTTTTCAAAACCAATTTGCAAAACCAACATTTTTAAGGATTTGTTCTGATTCTATGTAAATTCAAAATATGCACAAAACCACTATGATATTCGCAATCAGCAACCCAAAATTTATAAATACATAAATTTTGAGCAAAAGCAGGTGAGCAGCATAATTACAAGTACAGCGATAAGCTCGGAGATAGGTGCAACCTATAAGTTACTCCACAGAAACGTTCAGAAGTTCGGACACATCGTTTTAAAAATATTGGACAATATCATTCAAATCTCAGCAGAGCTACACTATATATGCTAAACTTCTATACAAGGGTGACAAACGATAATGTAAACATCTTGTTGCTCATCTCATTATCTCCATATGTATATGTATGACTCATTGTCGCTTGGAAACCCAAACCTGTGCAATTAAAACATATAAATAATACGGGCTCCACTTATTAAAAATTATAATAAAGCTACATCCCTGAAAAGTGGGTAGTGCATTTTGTTTAGTTCTGCAAGCCACCACAATTAATTCCTCTAGTAGTCGCTGCGATCTATTCGGAGCTCGGTCAGATTCAGCACTCTTAAGACTGTGGGGCACGTAAAGCGATATTGCACATGCGCCAGGCCTTATACTCGGTGCAGGCAGGCAGCATACGCGAGTATGCACTATAGAAAGAGCGGCGGCACCCCGACGAGGAGTGGCTGCCGCGAGTGTCCAGCCGCGGCACCGGCCGCGGCCAGCTCTCTCTTCTGCCGGACTCTGTATAGTGCAGACGCATTCGTATCTGTACGCCACGAAGCCAACAATATCGTAGAGCAAAAAGTGTAGTTATCTTTCCTAATCCTGCACCACCGCCTTGTTTGGGAAGCCGGATACTGAAATTTTTTCACACTGGTGACCCCAACGCTGAAAGGCGAATACGTCTACGAAGTAAGGATGACTGCCAACGAACCAAGTATGGGCTCTGGGAAAGGAACACTGTAGCCGCGCTAAGGTACAGTAATAGAGTCATATCAGAATCCTGCACCGCGTACTAAATGCAAAGGCAACAGCAATCAGCCAAACACCGTTGCAAGGAAGAAAGGAGGACGCGCACACAGCACAGTGCAGCGCGCCGGGCCCCGCCACATGGCCCGAAGCAAAGAGAAAGCCGTTGGTGAACTCGCCAACGCGGCGCATCAGCAGCGGTGCATGCATAGGCGCACCGCCAGTACTAGCTGTAGCAGCGCGCAAGGGCGCACCGCCACAAAAAAAACCAAGGTGGCTCAGTTATGCTTTGTTGCACATAAACATTCCCGGCCGCACCTAACTTTCGTTTTATCGGCCGGTTGTGCTCCAAAACTTTTCAGTATTGCTGATCTTTTCTTATTAGTGCAGATCTGTACATCATTGCGACGTTGTGGACCTACAGTTTATAGTGGGCTCCGAACCACTTTTATTGCATCGTGTATTTTCAGACTAGAGTTTTTAACCAGTGTACAGGCTGGTTTTTCTTATTGCTAATGTATATTTGCGGTTGGTAGACCGGTGTATAGTGCCGGTCCACTTATTTATGAAAAATAAATAAATTTTTTTTGCGTGTATAAATTATTGCCTTTGTGATTATTGCGGTTTCTTAATTTACAGTTTTGTGGACCGGTGTATGGCGCCGGTCCACTTATATTAGAGTATAATTCTATTGCTTTTGTAAAAATTTTTACCAGTATATTTAGGACAGACGGTCAGAACGTGCTCTGATGTGTCCACCTCCCCACATGTGCATGTATCGCTCTCTCTCAGATGGAAGCGACAGAGATATAACCCGAAGTCACCATGTCCAGGAGACGGTAGCGATACTACCTGGCACATTGGCGATCCGAAGATCCCACTGCGCTATAAAATTTTCCAGTTCTTCTCCTTTGCGGTCGATGCGATCAGACCCCCCACAGAAGGAATCTGGCATTGGAATCAGCACCTATTAGCACCATCCTCCCTCGAAGTGCGTGCAGCACCTTACTCAAGTGAGTAAGATGTACCCCTATTTGTGGCACAGCTGGAAGTATCCACTGACCACATACATCGTTAAAGAACGCAACCTAACTTCCGCTACAGTGAAGTGTGTTTGTTAACTGCGCTCGAATCCCTCTATGCGTTGGTAAGGCTAGCAGGATGTCTACTCCTCTTTCTACACATTTTGACCTTATCTCTGGAGTGACCCTGCGTACTCTTCCGGCATTTAACTGCGCTAAGCTCCGGACAGATCCACTTTGGCTCTTTCATGATCTACTGTTCATAATCCGTGGGGTTTACTAATCTTTCCATGGCAGCTTTGTGTGCAGGACACTTAGTGTCCATTGAGCCATGGTTATACGCCCTTTCCGCCTTGTTGCAGTTGACGCATTTTGGCGCCGCGTCTTTGTTTTTGCATACTTTGCTGCCACATCCCCCCTGACTGCAGTGGGAACAGCATTGATCACTTTTGCAGTGCTTGGCTACGGCCCGTAGCCTTGATACTTATAGCATCTGGTGACTCTTAGGTCATATTGCACGCGGCAAGATAACCATTCTATGTAATTTCTGTTCGTTTGTAGGAGTTTGCTCCGAATGTTCAGGTTAAATTCCACCACCCATTTGGTTACTGCGTCGCTCCTCTTGCCCGTTTTCAAGAATTCGGAGAATTTTTCGGTTGTAGACGCCAGTCCCTTGTGTTGCTCAAAAATTGCCGAGGTCACCTCATCTGGTCACATGTCTTTAGGCACATCGTAGATGATGAGCCTCGACTTGCTCCTTTTTAGGGCCTCTATCTCGCGACCAGCTTCCTTTGCTTACCAGTGTCATTGGAGACTACAGCTGCATAGGTCTGTGGCCCCTTCACTGTTTCTTTTGCTGCTAGCTCGTGCAAGGTCTCCGATTTAGCCTCCGCCCGAGCACATCTGATGGTCATTTCAAAAATGACCACCATTAACTCCTTAAGGCTCTTTAGCCCCTCCTTCCTCAGTTCTGGGTCCTCCGTTGTTTTGAGGACACTTTTATCTTTTCATAGAGGTCCGCACTATATACTGAGACCTCTAGGCAGTCCATGGTAGAGTTCTAAGGTGAACTGCCTTCAGGAAGTTGTGCGGGGCTATTTTTAGTGCTGCCTTGGACAGTACTTGCTTCCTGTGTTTTCTTCTTCTTTCTTCTTCTCTTTGGATTTCCTCTCAGTCAGCAGCCTTGGCTTGCCTGCAGCCTGGATGGCGTCCTGGGAGTCACCAGCTTTGGTGAGTCTTATTAGTAGCGTTTTGCCAGTTCTTAGTTTCCTAGTTTCTGTTTTGGTATGCTCCCTCTCTGCAGTCTTGACCTTGTCATTAGTCCGCCTACTCTTCCTATCCTTCTTCTCGTCTTTCTCCTCCTCTACTCTTTTTGATTTTGATCATGTTGTCTTACGTCCACCTACCTCGGTTGCTATCAGCATCCCGTTCGGTGGACTATGAATTTTTAATTACGGGTAGTGTAAAATTTCACTGGCATTTGTAGTGGCTGCCTTCTTCTACCCTGGAATCATGCAACTCCTATCGCAACTTCCATACAATTTAGGATTAGAGGGTTTTTATAGAGTAGTTCCTTCTCTCAGCCGGGCGATAAAGCCAAGCCCCCGGTCCCTTAAAGCAGAACGTTCCAGCGATTGGACTGTCGGTGGTTACTAAACCACTTGTAACGGGTTTGCAGTAATTAGGAAGCAAGTGCCAATTTCCCACTCCCAGCATCGGTAACTCCCGGGTTCACCGAGCCCGTTAGACCAAAATCTCGTTTGATCCTATCCTGAGAGACCATTGCTGTATTTTAGCCGCATCCCCCATACATGCTCCATTCACTAAAGATGAGAGATACGTTACCCCGGCACACGAACGTGGACGTAAACAGTTGGTATTTTAGCGGCGGGGCGCACCGCCACAGACAAGCAGCAGCACAGTCCTATACGAGTGATTGCCGCGCTCAGGCGCAGGGATAATTATGGCACTACTGACGTGAAACACCTTCACCGACAGCGAGCAGAGACAGCAGCCGAGCTAGGATGGCAGCAATTGCCGTGAGTATCTGTATGCGTAAATAGGTGCGAGCACCTTTGTTTTTTATTGCAGCGGCATTTCTGATATATTATTCTCACGATGTTTGTAGCGCAGTCAGAGTTTCGCAAAATTCATTAAGCAGAGTCAGTCTTTGTTACGCACAAAAATTTCATAATTTGTTCAGTTATTGTCAATATTAAAACCGCGCATAATTTTAGAAATATTTACTTGTTATCATTGTTAAAGACTGCGCACAAATCTTTAATCGCTTCACTTATTATTGTTATTAAGAAATGTGAAGTGCCGCCGCCGAAGGCAATACAATCGCCTCGCGAATTCGCGTCTAAGTCAGTACTGCGATTCCGGGAATCAGGGGCCGCGAACGTATGCCGAAAGCACTGTTTAGTTGACAACCGCGAAATTGTATGTGAGAGTCGCACTTCCGCTCCACGTGCACCACGGGTGACCACAGAGCGTTTGCTCAGATTCGGAACCCATCGGTGAACACGAACACGACACCACAAAAGGTGAACGCGCTGAAACTTTTCGCGGCAAACAGCTCAACGATCAACACATTCAGAATCACCAGAGTTAGCCTAGAGCTAGGATTTGAGAACGCGATACCCTGGAACTTCATCAGCGCCGACGTTGAGGGCCCGATAATCGGGTGCGACTTCCTAAAGAAATATCCCTGACCTTAAGCTTAGAGTACTAACACACAAAACTTCGGGCAAGGTATTAAAGTGCGTAGCCAAGGTAGTGCGTGCCGAATTTTACTGTGCACATGCTACATTCCGCGGGCGCGTACACGGATATTACGTTCAAGTTCTCCAAAATTACAGAGCTGGAATAGGACTTCGAGCGCAGAGAGCGAGGGGTGCTTCATTACATTAAAAAAACCGGACCTTCCGTGAGCCGGCACGCGCGTAGAGTGTCACCCGAGAAGTTCCGGGCAGCGAAAAAGTAGTTCGAGGAGATGCTCAGACAGGGGGTGATCAGGCCATCGAAGAGCCCATGGGCAAACCCCATACATCTCGTCCCCAAGAAGGATGGAGTATGGAGGATATGTGGCGACTACCTTCGATTAAACAGCGTGACGATGGTCGATAAATATCTTATACCTCATACTCAGGATTTCGCCACCTTCTTGGCTGCGAAGCGCGTATTCTCGAAGCTAGAGCTTCACTCGATAATAACCCCCTTCGGTCTTTTTGAATACAACGTGATGACCTATGGCTTGCGTAATGCACGCCAGACATTTCAACGTTACATTAACATCATGCTCGGGGGGATGAAATGCGCGTTCGTTTTCGTCAACGACATATTAGTCGCATCCGACAACGAAGAGGAACACAAGCACGACCTCGAAAGAATGATGTCGAAACTCGAGCAATACACGCTCCGCTTGAACACTAGCAACTGCTGCTTCGGTCAGGCAGAAGTCGAATTCCTCGGACACACATGGTTGAGAGGTGGTATCGCGACCTGAAGGCTGCTTATGTACCAGGGTGACAACCCAGGCTAGCCCAAAGTACTACCGCTAGTGCTGCTAGGGTTACGTACACGCGTACGCACTGATACCGGTGTCAGCCCCGCGGATTACCTGTATGGCACTACTCTGAGGATCCCGGGTGCATTTCACGTTAACGAAGGGGTAGAGTTCGACGACAGCGTGTTCTTCCGTGAACTTAAGTTGTATATGCGAAAAGCGTCAAGTCCGCGAAGGTAGAACATAGAAACGCACGCAAACCGTTCGTATATAAAGAGATGGAAACATGTTCACATGTCTTCCTGCAGACGAACCCAAACAGTCCCTCGCTTTGCCAACCTTATTCCGGACCACATCGGACTATTGAACGTGCCCCGGACGGCAAAAACCTACGGTTTAATATAAACGGCCGCAACAAACCCGTATCGGTTGAACGAGTCAAACCTGCGCACTACTTCACTGAAGACATTGAGAACGGCGACGGCGAGGCAGACGCGTACGACAACTATCACACGGCATCACCGCCGCCGGGCGAGACATGCAGGTCACCGGACGACGGTGTTTTCACGAACGAAACCGACATCGAGTTAGAAATCGTACGCGACTTGGGCGACGAGAGCGATGACGGCTCGACAGCGGCACCAGTAGCTCACGTACGAGGTATTATAAGGAAACTGCAGCAGCAGCCCGACGATGTCAGATCTGCACGTAACAGGAGCAGCTCTAGCACAACGAGTAAATATGTAATTCCACAGTTATGTGACGAGGGCCGCTGATCAAAGCACCGTCCGAACATCCTACGAAAGATCCCGCGTCTTGACTCAGTGAATCCGTCACTGTCGTACAATTAGCGCGACAAAAGCTCTCCACAGCCTAATAAGAAACGCGTTCGTATTGTAAGTAAAGGAGCCGCCAGTCATACCGCTGGGGCAAGTCACTGAGCAGCTCGAAGAGATAGAGAAGCTGAAGAACAGACTCCTGCACGGGCCGTTCAACCTCAGCTGCGAACTGGTCCTGTTAGAATTGGAAAAGTACAAACGCGACTTTATCGTCAAATACGAGAAATCGCGGCGTATGAGAAGGAGCATGTTGCTCACAATCTCAATGAGCATTTCGACCACGAGTGCACGCACCCGCAGCTGGTCGTTAACGGACGGTCTGTCCTGCGAATGTTCTTGTATAACATACGGGTCCCACCGAGCAAAAGGTATATCGCGAAATTCCTGTACAGCGATGGATTCCGCAACGTTACCGTACAGAAGGCATACACTACCGCCATTCAACCACCGCACCCTTGAGCAAACCTAGCCTGAAGACGGCATGCATGCCGCCTATAGGTTAGGTCGTGCCTCAGCCAGTTGAAGTGGCAGTATTCTCGCGGTCTCCCGAGCTCGATACACATTAAGCCGGCGTTGTACTGAGCGGAAAAAGCAATATCGGTGAACGCGATCAGCGCTCCACCACTGCGTTCAGCCATCCACCAGATACTAGGCTGCCTAGATGTAGTGAAAAAGATAGTGGAGCCACTTAGAGCGAGCGACTTCATGAATTTTACAGCGCACTCAACTTCGCGACTAGTCTACATGGGTCAAAGATACACTTTGGTGCAGAAGCCGAATGTTATCGCGGCCAGGTGGCGGTTACGTGAATGATCGAAGACGCGGAGCGGCTCAGATTCAAATCGATATCGTTTGAAGGCAGTGGCATAGAACTTGACGCGGGAATAGTCGAGCAGATGCTCCGAACGCAAATCGGCAGATCGCAGCAGAACAAACCGATACTCGAAAAACTCGACGTAACGGACGTCGAGATCACCGTAGAAATAGCCAGGGTGATCTCTAAGACCTTCAAGGTGTAACACCTAGCAATAGGCCCAGTCAGAGATACGTTTGATAAATTTCTACAAGTGCAGAGCGTCGACCACCTCGTTATGATCAATAACGTACGTTACCAGACGGTGAGCCTTACGTCCGAGCGGTTCGCGAACCTAAGATGCTTGGAGATAGTAAATTGCAGTCATCAGGGAGTCGAACACAATGAAGTCACTGCGTCTGCGTATATTTGTCTTCAAAATAAATAGTACATTTTTTTATAAAAATAAATGTTGAATATATTTTAAAGCCATGTTTATATCACCACCCCTGCATTTGAACTTTTAAATTCAGTTTTTTCTTACATATATAAAATAATTAAAATAAATATGCAATAGAAATAGAATAAAATATCATCTCATGTGTTATAGATATTATTATAAAAGAATGTGAACTAACATTGGAACCACTTTATAATATATTGTCCAAAAGAAAAGTGACATATATTTCTCAAATATTTTTAAGTTATATTTTTGAAAAATGTTCTTATTTCAATATTTGTATAAAGAAAATATGCATTAATTTTATATTAACTACTTTGAAATTAAAAATGTTGTCAAGAAATATCTCATGGTAATAAACATTAAATACTTCCTGTAAATTACAGCAAATTTAATAGCACGATAAATATGTACATTAAGAAAACTAATAATAAGGAAGAACATATAAATAAAATTTTTAATGAAAAAAACTTGAGAAAAATTGAGTAAATTTGATTGAATAATAACCATATAAACTGTATCATATTTATTCTGTTCATTACTTTTGATTGTACGTTCAGTACGAGATTTAATACTTAAAATGTCGATATATTTTTATGTTTGACATTTATTACAATTAGTAACGCTTTTTTTTATATTTCCCGAAAAATCAACAGGCAATAATATAATTGGAATTAAAAAGTTGTACACAAGAGAACATAATTAAAAAACGGTAAAATTTTTATTCTAAAAAGATAACAAGCAACAATATATTCTAAATTATTGCAACGTTAAGCTGCATACATACCCGACTTCATCATAAAAAAAGTAACTCTTATTATGGAGATCCTCCATGTTTTACAGACAGCTTTACTTAACTGTATAAAAGATATATATTTTAATACCAAAGAACATTAGTAATATAAAATACTAATAAAAATCGTTTGCAGTTTTTAAATCTTCTCTTGTATGTATAATGCGCATACAATACAATTACAAAGCTAAAATATCAATAAAAATTACAAAACAACAATGTGAGTTAAATAAATCATATTATAATTTGTGATATATATTTCCTATGGACTACGTTATATGAATAACTGTATTCATATGTCAGATATAATAAATGTAAAAATTTTCTGTATACACTATTGCAAGGAAATAGTTATACTTGAAATATATTCATATATTTTTATTATATGTTGTTAAAATCGATTCCTTTATTCCATTATCTATCAGGATAGATATTTGAATGAAAGCCTGATGAAAACTTTTTAACAAAAATCTTTCTTTCGTCATGCATTATCATTTAATATTCCATTTATGTTTTTTACACTTGCTTCTTACGTTTAAATTCTTAATATTATATTGGTAAAATTTACTTTCATTATAATAGATAACACACAATCTGACTAATTCTATATATTAATTATGCTAAATTTTTTCAACTACTTTAGTTTATGGAGCAGCAGTTTCTATTAGATTTCTAAAATTGTAACGTTTCCCTTTTCCCTTCGGGATAGCTTACGCGGTAGCGTCAGGATCATTTTGAGAGGAAAGGAAATTTTAGACAGGATCGGGAGAAAAATTACATTTACTCAATTGTGTTCAAAAAATAAACATTTATAACAAAATAAAAATAACCATACAATGAATAAAAAATTATAAGAAAATTTAATGAGTTTCTGGCTTCGAGCCCTCCGATCTGCAACAGACAAGACAGAAAGTTTATATTAAAGTCTTATACTATACCTTATAACACTAGTTGTCGCACGCTGCTTATTTATAAACGATAATTACAATCTTAATTTCAACGGACTTAATAAAGAAATTTCGCACACTATATTTATACACACTATTACTGGGGCTGGGGGAGTTTGGGGAAAGAACGTAGCCTGCTGGTCTATTACACCCAGGATCAGAGCTTTGTTCCTGTATAGGAATGAGACCGCTGAGCTTTAACGGAGCGCCGCGCAGCCAGGATCAAGTCTCTTTTAAGGATAGTAAGACCGCTAGTCTTTAATGGAGCGCCACGCAACTAGGATCAAGCCTTACTAAGGTGCAGGAGGGATTTTTGGTGAGGCCGCTGGTCTTTAACGGAGCGCCGTGCAACCAGGATCAAGTCTCCTTTAAGGATAGTAAGGCCGCTAGTCTTTAATGGAATGCCACGCAACTAGGATCAAGCCTTATTAAGGTGCAGGAGGGATTTTTGGTGAGGTCGCTGGTCTTTAACGGAGCGCCGCGCAACCAGGATCAAGTCTCACCGGGAAAAAGAGAGGAGTTTTTAGTGAAGCCGCTGGTCTTTAATGGAGCGCCACGCAACCAGGATCAAGCTTCACTAGGATTCGGACGGGATAGTAGAGCCTGCTGGTCTTTAACGGAGCGCTGCGCAACCAGGATCGCGACTCTACTATTCAGGATTTTCGGACAGGCAGGATTTACTAGAGCTCTGGTGGCAAGATAGCTCTAGGGAGCTTCTTTCGGCCGTGTCGCCGAGAGAACTGCCTTTGGGGCGGAAAACTCGCCCTTTTATACACGAAAAATTAGTCGATCGGGTCATTACGCCACCGTTCGACTAATTTCGTACCGAGCCGCCGAAAAATAATAATAATAATAATTTTACAATATAATAATAATAAATAGTTAAACTTATATTATTTATACGGATAATTTGCTAATTTGCCCTTGAGAGAGCTTGTACTGTTATATTCTTTTCAGCGCAGTTTAGTTCTCTCGGGTTATTGTTTATACTAACAATAATAAGAATAATTATTATTATAACACATTTTAATAATAATAATAATTGTTAAAATAATAATTCAAGTGACATTTGCGTCCTTGGCGACGCTCGTATTAAATATAAATTATATTATATTAGTTCTGGCTACGTTTTCCTTGATTTAATTATTTCGTGTTATAATAATATCCAGTCCATATAATAAGACAGGACGACTTTTGAGTTGCCGTGAACGGACGCTCCATCGCGGCCAGTCGTTAAAGCCGGCGCACTCTTGATAATGCATTATCTGAAATTAGTCACCAGACCATAAGTCGAATTTGAAAGAAATATACATTACCTGGTGCAGTTATCTATCAAGTTTGAAAAAAAAAACGCTCATGAACAGATCTTTTATATTTGCAGAAGTATTGCGTAAATAAGAATTTACAATACATTTTTATTGATGCAATTTTCGGACTAATATTTTATCCTGATTTAATTACTTTAATTATCGTATCTATTTGTAAATAAACTAAACTTCAAAAAACTTCTTAAGACTACATATAATATTTTACATTATAAATTTGAAGGATTTTTTGAAATATTTTACTAAGCTACAATTTATACATTTTATAAAAATTTGATATGGTATTTTACTCTTTAATTCTATCATTACTGTAAAATTTTTTAAGTAAAAGAATATGAAAAATATATTTAAATAAACTAATCTATTATAAATAATATAATATTTAAGAAAGGTAAAAGATTTTCGATGACAAAATTAACCCCGAAACCAACTATTAAAATATAGAATGACAGAATGATGTAATTCTATAAAATTTTCTCAAACTTTTCACATAATTTTTTATGTATACAATAATGACAATATCATTTTAAAGATAAAATATTTGCATCAAATAATTCAATAAAATATAAAGAAATATATAAATTTAAAGTATAGAACCCTATGCAAAGATCCAAAGAATAATTGTAGCCTGAGTTTAAAATTAATTGCTAAAAAGTGTAAGTATAGAATTATATTTTGTATATAACATTCATACATATCGCACATTTATTATTTATATTCTTTATAAGATTATTCTAATCCGTAATATATATTTGTATGTGTGTATATATGTAATATGTACTGTTGATATATGTATAGCTGATGTTGCAATCGTATGAGATGTCGCAAAATAAAAAATTCGCTTCTTATATATTTTGACCCGTACAATACGAATCCTGAGGTCTTTTTTTTAAATCAGGTAATTCTTTTTTACGAGACTACACCTGCATAGTATTTATTTATAAAATATATTATTATTAATATTATGAATTTTCGATAACAATTGTTTATTCTACTCATGTAATATTCAAATATTCCTACTCTGTTTGTCATCTACTTATTCTAATTTGATATCAAGACGGAGCCCCCCCCCCTTTTCTATAAATAAATAAGACTAATCAATTGAAGATTATAAGTTTGTTAATGATCTACGCTCAAATTAAAATTCTAAAAAATTTAATTGCATAATAAATAGAATTTTGAATTAAAACGAATTTAAAAAAGAGATATATAATTTTTAATACTTACAAAATATAAGAATTTTTATAATAAATTTCAGATAGAATATAAATCTTATTTTATTTAAAAATCTTGAATACCTAACTCAAAGTGCAAAAAAAGGTCGAGCCTGCGGTCGACTGGTGCATATACTCCTACGTCTAAACATCGTAAATGCCAGATATTACGCAGGCACGGAAAACTGAGAATCCAACCGGACTACACGGTTCCGTTCATTCGCTTTTCCTCCCAAGGGAGAAAAAGTAAAATTCTGCTTTCTGATTGGTCGGGAAGCGGCTATACACACTTTTCCTCCCTAGGGAGGAAAAGTAGTATTTGCTCCCTCTAGACAGCTGCAGAAAATCGTATTTTGCGCCCCGAGTGCGGAAATAGTACATTTCTTATCGAGTATGGAAAGGCTTTAATTACGAAACCAGAGGTTTGCGGCCCGAGGCGAAGCCAAGGGTTTAACGAGGTTCGTAAAAAAGCCTTTTCGTACTAGGTAAGGACTATATTTTTCCTCATGAGAACCAGAATCAAGCGGTAAAGGTGTGATTTGTAGGTTAGAATGAGGAAAAATTTATTTTCAGTATTTAATGCTTATATAATATTGTAGAAAGTAACTCGTAGGAACAAAAAGAGATATTGGATACAATTAATGGATTTTCTCTTTATGTTCCTACGAGTTATTTACTACAATATCGCTATCAATATGTCAGTACACGACCATAAATACAATTATAATTCTATATTAAGGTTTTTAAATATATAATCGAAATTAATATTATTTTACGGCGTAGTTTTATCATTGAAAAATACGATCCTTTTTTTAATCAATAAAAATCTTTGCAATCTATTTGATTATTATTCTCAACTGTTTACGGTGGTTAATAATGTATTGGGACGTTAAAATTATATAAATCCCCATATATATATATATATATATATATATATATATATATATATATATATATATATATATAATTAATTAACTATTTATTTGATAATATTTTGTTTTATTATGAATTAATTTCACAAGCGATTCCATTAATAAACCATTGTAATACAGTAATCATATCATATCATATCACATCATATCATACTCATACTAATTTATAAAGACAAAGCGTGTTTTTGTTTGTAAACGATAACCGAAAAAACTACTGAACCGATTGTTCTGAAATTTGACATATAGATTCTATATTATCTTGGGAAGGCATAGGCTATGTTTTTTTTATTGAAAATCATTTTACTTTCATCAATAAATTAAGTTCATGATTTTACTAATCAGTTTCACCAGCGGCCATTAGGTGGCATCACAAGCATCAACTCAAAGTAGTCCGCTTAAAGTATTAATACCATGCCAGCTCAAACGAATGTTCATATCGAACTTTGGGATTCGTATCCTAAAGAAGGTGTGACGTCAGTCGGTATTAACCTTTTTGTTCTTCAGGTTAATCTGATATTACTCTCACACCTTATGGATATCTTATTTTTGTAAATTTTATTTTCTCTTACGTGGGAAAATCTCCCCCCCCTCTCTCTCTCTCTCTCTCTCTCTCTCTCTCTCTCTCTCTCTCTCTCTCTCTCTCTCTCTCTCTCTGTCTTTCTTTTTCCCTCTCTTATAAAATGATGTTGTATGCCAAATCATACTGAATATAGTTTGTGACGACAAATTATATTTTTGTTTTTATACATTGTATTAACTTCAGAATTGTAACAAGAGACTGTTTTTTTCTTTTTTTTAGTTTGAACAAAAAAAATGATAGAACAATAGGGTTCTTTATCAAGAACCATAAAACTGCATATATTAATATATAAAAAATATAAAAGTATAAAAGTATAAAATATATAAAAATGTATAAAAATATATATAATAGTATATGAAAAAGCAATATCCATCGTCGGCTTAATAAATATGCTATTCGCATACCAATATTTTGATCGAATTTAGTTGGCACCACTACTAAAATATTCACGGTATTTAAGAGTGCTCCATACAGCGATCCAAGCGCCACGATGAACTATTAAAACGGAAACGAAAATGTGTAAATCATAGATTTCGTTTTGCGTCCTCATTTTACGTTTTACAATGTTGAAACAAGTTTTATACGAATCTTTGAAAAATTCTACAATCGGGGGTATCCCTTACTGCTTTCATAATATATTTCAACGTTAGTTTAAAAAAAATAAGAAAATGTTTATCTAACTGTCGTCTGCACTATAGACATCGCCGCTTTGCAGTAACATCAAATAACAACAAATATTATAAATTTTATACGTATATACAGATCAAACTTGAATAGCCCCGGATGTAGAATTGAATAATGAATCGAATGAACTTTTGTTTCATCTTTCTATTCATATAATTGAGGGAGTAAAACGAAATATACGATTTTATTACGTGTATAATTCAAGTTGTCAATTCTGTAGATAAAAAGTGAGAACTTGAATTTCTGATTTTTTGAATAGGTGGCGCTGAAGAAAATATTCAATGCCGTACAAATCAAATAGAGAATTATGAAGCCTAGTGCAGAAAAAAATATGCACATAAATACACATATGCATGCATACATACATACATACAAACATATTGCAAACATAGTAATGTAATACGGAAATTTGAGATTACAGAGAGGTGCGAGATGTATGAGCTTGAGCCAATAAATATATATGAAAATATAATAGAAAAGTAATTGTTCTTTTCCTAACCTAAAGTATATATAATATTTATGTAGGGAAAAATGTTATTATTGCTTACGCAGATTTAATATTTATATACATCCTAAAATTTTTTTATTAAATAAATCGTTTAATATGACAATTCAAGCGCATAAGAAATTCCCAAAATTTCAAACATGTTTATTTATTTTTTTTGCAGGATAGTCTTTTAGCTACAATTATAGTTCATAATTTTAGAAGGAAATGACAATTTTGACTGTTCACAACGTGTAATTGATGCATTTGAGTTGTTACTTCGATATGCACCCCTATTAGATAAAACGGATAAGAAAAAGTAACGTCAAAAGAATATATCATTTTTAATTCAAATGTAAAATATCATAAAACCATCATTATTTTGGAATGTAGAAGAGTATGATTGTGTATTTATAGTACTCAATTTTGTATAAGGAGTATGTACAACTCCTAAATTAATATATTAATTATAAATATTAAAATATGTAGTTATTTATATAAAGCAATTTTTAAATTTATTCTTATATTACACATCATTATACGGTTATTGGCACTATGCATAATTTATACAATTTATATAATAAGCACCTTTTATAAAAACTTTTGTAAGAAAACTGTTACAGATTCAAATAATAAAATAATTTTTAATGAACTAACACTATTTGACAATAACAGTTATATATTAGAAATTACTATCTTTTTCAATAAGTATCTTTTCAACAGTTTCATTACTATCTATTCAATAGGTAATTATAAAAATTTTATTTTAAAATATATGCTTGTACGGTTAAAGTTTTCTTTAGTATTTCATACATTGTAATTTTTTGGAATAAATATGTCCGATTAAATAAAGTCAAGATGCAAAATACAAAAATTATACATATATTGCCGCCAAAAATATCACGATATATAGTATAGAAATATTTTTTGTAAAAACATATATATATATATATATATATGTATATATATCGATATATTGTATTTAAATAATTGTAATGCAGAGTATAATATGTCATTATATTTAGAAGCTGTACTTGCTCTCTATGTAAAAACCAATCCTTTTAAAGTAGATAGGCTAATAGAATGCCTATATTCTAGCACATAGGCATTCTGGCACAACTACCCCGCCTTAAAAAGTGTGCTATGCCCCCAACTAGGTCACGGGGAGACATAGTACACTTTACACGCGATTATACTTTGGTTGCTCTACTAGAGGGGCAGAGGGGCATGTCACAATTGACAGGTGAGTAGACTTTAGGTGTAGTGGAATACCTCTATGTGCCGTGATGCCTATATCAAAGTCAACTACTTTTTATTTATTTTTTTTTTTTCAATTTTCTTCTTCTTTGAATTAAGCAATATTTAAATAACCTTTCTTACATCTCCACTGATGGGATTATACTGAACTATGCGATCGTGCAACATCAAGCAATAAGCTGTAGTATTGGTCGGAAAGTTCTCTTTAGCCTCAAATTCTAAACGTACATACCATTGTTGACGAATACCATTGTTGACGAATCTAGATTTAGATGATGCATTTCCAGCAGTTTAGTGATATGTATGGTTGATGTGCGTGAATTTCATAATGAGCAATTGCTTCATCGAATGTGGCACCTGATTGAATTTTTAGTATTTCGTTCATTTTTCAGAAAGCAGCAGAAAATTATACAGCTAATTTTTTTCCACGAACTTTTAGACCAAGACTTTGTAGGAACTGAATGTTCTTCATTGTTAACGGTTTCAAACTCTTCAATCGACTGATTGTCGATTGCCATGATGGAGTACTTATATGTGTGCTAGAATTATAAACAATCCCCATTATATAGATTTGATATGAAGTCTAACAGTGATTTCCTCTTCTCGAAAATTAACTACATTGCCGTCCTGATCGACAATTCGAACTTGTATATTATCTATGCACTTAACACTAAGTGGTAGATATATAATGAATGAAAGCTCCTGCAGTAATGTTTCACTCGACTCTGAGTGCGTTGATTTTCAATATTTTCAGTGGTAAATTAGAACGGTGTACTATATTTTCTTTGAGAGTACAAGGAATAAAACCCAGCACTCGACCGATTGATTTTTGAGGTTCTAACGAAACACTGCACTTAATTTCACTTTTAAATGTAATTATTGTTAGCTTTCAAGGAAAATTCAATTCCTTTTGATTTCAATGTATTAGATAAAAATTGATTTATATCATCAATCTTGTAACTACCAATGGGGATAGTAATAATTTCTCCTTTTAAATGAAGTTGATTATTTGTATTGTCAATATTTGGAATTGAATTAAAGGTTAACAGTTCGACTAAACCTAAAACATAATTTTTATGCTTTGGTAGTTCAATGGATGAAAAGTATTGGACTTCTAAGACAGAAGATTTTCCTGAAAGAGTCAAAGTGAAACTATCTTCCATGCCTGATTGAGCGAAAATGATCAAATTTTATCTGAGAAATTCTTTTTGTAGACTTTCAGTTAAGAAACGAATTTTTAATATATGTGCATATTTTATAAGATCATAGTTTGTTAGTGGACGATTTGGCAAAATTAAATTGAAGTTTTTTTTTCTTCTTTTAATTAGACCGTGTCCGACATGCGGTTTGCGAAATAATCCCACTCCACGTTTATATGGCTTCACATAGAGACCTTTACCTAAAGCAATAGCTTCCATCGTCTTGTTAAGACGCTTACTTTCTTGATAATCTTTCTGCGCAGCTTTAGCATCATTTACTGCTTTAGCTATTCCAGCAGCACCTACGGCTAAAGCACCAGTTGCACTTAGTTCTGCGAACAGTGGAATAAGGAAAGGAAGAATTCTGCCAATTTTAGACGGAAGGGGTATCACACGTGGAATGTGTAGTTTCTTCTTATAACGACTACTCTTAAGAGCTTGACGAGCACCTTTTAAGGTTGACTGCTTATTTTATGTGAATTTTCACCTAATTTCAATGATTTTTTTCGCTGCTATCACCAATTTGTTGAATTTCAGCCCCATTCCAGTTTTTGCCTTTAATTTCATAGCACTGGCAACCGTTAGAGCTGACGGTTTCTCCGCAATATTAGCATCTTTAGCTTTAATCCGTTGCCAAGCTTTATTAGCAAGCTTTATGTCACCCACTTTACGATTACTGTTTTTATTAGAGTACTCAATGTCATGTTCTTTACATATGAGCCTTATGTAGTTCATTTATTTCCGGATCATCCCTTTTTAATCGCTCTGTTAATTTAGTTTTGGGGCCACAGTATTGATAACCAGGAAGATTCATTTCGATAGGTAAATTGTTGATTACTCTATCGAGCAATCCACGTCCTTCTTTTTTTGAATGCTTTCGAGTTTTATGCTCAATCATCTTTGGCAGTCAAATTATAACTGATGATCGAAAATATAAAATCAACATTTATATACTTACTTCAGTTAATGATAAACTAGACTTTGTCATATCAACATGGATTTCACTGAGTAGAACATAAAACTGCCCGTCGCTATCTTTGATTTTGGAAAGGAAAAAAGAAGGAAGCGAAACGGAGAGTTACTACCAGATAGTATACGAGGAGTATTTTGCGGCCCATCAAACTGCGGAAAAACAAGAAGCTTGTTAGCTTTAATCACTCATCCCAATAGTCTTAGATTCGAGAATGTGTATTTTTATTTAAAATCTTTAAATCAACCAAAGTATCAATTTCTCAAAAAAGTCATAGAACCAATCGAAGGCATCTCATATTTCCCGTTTAGTGAACATGAATCTGTAATATCACCAGATGAAGCATTGCCCAATTCAATTATGATTTTTGATGATGTAGCTTGTGAAAAGCAAGATAACGTCAGAGAATTTTTCTCTATGGGGAGACATAAAAGTGTAGACTGCTTCTACCTATGTCAGTCATATGCTCATATACTAAAACATTGTATTAGAGATAATATTAATATGTTAGTAATTTAACGACTATATGATGTGAATTTAAAACATATTTATGATGACCATGGCAATACTGATCTGTCTTTTAACGAGTTTCGTAATCTTTGTTCTGAATGCTGGAAAAATGTTAAATATGGATTTGCTGTTATTGATAAAGATAGAACGATGGATGCTTGTAGATATAGAAAAGGTTTTGACTGTTTTGCAATAAAAAGAAATTAAAAAAATCTTAATCACTCAGTTCAATTTTACACACCAACACGACACCATGTCAGACTTTGAGAAAGAAAAGAGTATTCTTAGCGAGCTGTTGCAAGCTCGTAAGGTATTAAAAAAAAATCTGCACTATTGAAAAAGGAGAGAGAGAATCTCGAAAAAGTTGTAGGAGATACATTGAAACCTGTCATTACACCACTTGAAAAGCTTTTCGAATCACAAAGTGTATAGTCTTCTAATCTCATTTCGAATGATCAGAGCATTAGAAAACCAACTAGATCCCGAAAAAAGTTGAGTTTGATGTTAAATAATAATATTCGCTCAGCTTCCATGAAAGATTATTATATTTGACGATAATAAAATAAAAGTGAAAGATTTAACTTATCCTAAAAGTAATGGACTAATGGAGCTACTTATTAAAAAAGAACCAGACGACACATTAATAAGTGTAGCAGATCGTGAAAATTATCGCAGTATTCTAGAAGCAACAAGTGCTCGCTGGAAAAAACATAGTAAAGATGAATCTATACGCTCATCGAAGAGTAGAAAATATTTCAACATCATTGCACCAATGTTTCGCACCAGTGCTAGTCATACAAAAAAAGAGGGGGAGGAGGAGGTCACCTACCAAAATATAAAATAGCAAAGAAAGATTCTTCAATAGAGTTAGTGTACTGGGATGATCCGAATGAGCTTGTTGAGAGACTAAGATTACTAATTGCCGAACAATCAGCTGGAAATAACAATCATATCAATGAAATCCATTCAATTATTGAGGAACTGCGTGAAATAGGATATATATATTATAACCCGACTTTAGCGGGTTACTTACCTTAGTATCTCAGGTGGCGTCGGCGTTGCTGGAACGAGAGAACGGGGAACGGGGGACTAGGAACGCGAAAAAGAACGAGTCTAATTGTTTAACAATATATAATTAATTATTAATTACAACTCGCGCATTACAAATTCCTTATTCTACGCGTTACAATCGTTTCGTAATTAACAATTAATATTATAAGCGCGACGACGACAGACACGACGGAGCGGGTTCCGCAGACAAGGATAGATGCGGTAGGACAGGGGGAAAGGGGGGGACGCGGTGTAACCTACAGCTATACGCTCGCGCGCGCGCGGCTACGCTACGATGGCGCGCGCTCACAGGGGGACGCGCACATTACACATTACACATTATTTATAACATGGAAGGCTACTTGCCGAAGAGTCCTCGGCGCCGCTGCATCCTCTCGATCGCGTGGCTTCCTCTCTCTCTCTCTCTCTTTCACTCTCTATCTTTCTCTCTTCTCTCTCTTTCGTACGTGGCTATCTTCCCTCCTTCCTTCCTTCCTTCTCGTTTTCTCGCTACCTTCACAACCAAGGGCGATGCTCGTTCGGGACGACCGTGGAAACGGTCGTAGATTAGGTGTTGCAGTTGAGGTCGTCGTCTACGTATGCACGGTTGGCGCGTGGGGGTGATTGGTATGCGGGTGGCAACCGACGTTGAGAAGAGCTCTATAGTTTTGGTGACAGCTCGACTGGATACGTTAGATCTCCTCGACGGCTCGGGGAAGAAGAAGGTGAACTTCCTTTCTTTTCGCTTCCTTCTTCGCGGGCGAACGTCGCGCACTCTCGCGGCTCGTGCGTCGCGTATTTTCGCCGTAACGCGCGAACACTCGGTTTTGCAATCGCGGACCGGCCATTTGGTCGGTCACAAACTCCCCCTTCCAAACCGACGGTGAGGCGCGTTCTTCGCGCGTCTTTCGACCGGTAAAGATATGATTGGAGATAGGGAGTAGGATCCATGTTGTCGGAACCGCTCGTGTGAATTTTAACATATTTGTTTCTTCCGAACTCAAAATTATGCATTTTTTGTAACTAAAAATAAAATTAAACTCTACCTTTCATGACCATCGGTGGTCTCTTGGTGTTGTCGTCGACCGCTGGTGACTCTATATAATTCAATGTAGGTCTTACATACTAAAGGTCTTCGCGCTGATTTTACCAAATTCAGTATTAGGAATTTCTGAGTACTGTGGGGAAATTAAACAGAATGTCTCTTTGCGCTGGGGCATAAAGGGGAAAAAATTTTTATAACTAGCAATACCTATTCTAACTAATTATTTTCATATGACATAAAAAGAAAAGGTAATTAAGACTACGTTATATTATTATTACGCTAAGTTTGTAACGGTTATATAAAAAGAAATAAGTAAGTAAAAATAGCTAAGTTATATAAAAAATGAAACGTATAACTAATTCTAAGATAATTGTAGAAATATGAAGCGTATAAACTAATTCTAAGGTAATTATGAAAATATGAACGTATAAACTAATTCAAAGATAATTATGAAACTTATACTCTAATTAACCTAATCTATCATCTACGCTATGCTTAAGTTTTTATTGTGTGTGACCCTTGCTCGTCACTTTTTCTTCGCTCGGGGCCTGCTTCAGCCATCTTCTCAAGCTTCTCTGCGCTGCGCTGGCTTTATTCTGCAGTGAACTCGGAGGCTGGAAATCAGGTTTTTCTATAGTAATTGCTTTCCTCTCAGCTCTCGTTGGGGCAGTGTTGCGGGGTCGTGCAAGTAGCCTTCTCTTTACTTGGAGCCATTGTACGCTCTTTTCTCGTGCTACTTGTCACCCGTAAACGCTGCGCCATCGCTGCATTGCCGTGCTCGCGTGTGTTTGAATTTTTCACCGATACTTATTACGAGACGCCCGTATCATGTCCTATTTCTTCGCGTTAATAACCCTTGAACAGTGTATTCGGCTGTTTTGCTGGCATCGCGGTATGGGGACATGGGGGGATCTCGCTGGTATCTGGCTCTGGGGATAAAGGGATAACAGCCGGACGGTATTATTATATTTACTTATTGATGTAAACATTGGCACCCGGCATGACGATTAAGACCGGTTGCGTGCCATGGCTGACTACTCCTGCAACCTCCTGCAGGGTCTGCCTCGTCGACTCTTGCGATCTTGGTTGCGCGACTGTCGGGGGTTCAGCCTTTCCTAACGCCACTTCTTCCTCTGCCACTTTCTCAGACAACTGCCGCGTCGTCTTATCGCCTTCGTCTAGCGACTGCCTCGCGCTGTCGCCCATCCCCTCCCCCTTCCAAGACGAGGCGGTGGAGGCCGGTCTCTCGGGACAGGATGTGCAGGTATGCACATCTGTCGTCGGATTCTCACAGCGGTAGCAGAACTTGCTACTCCGCGGTAGCGGGCAGTCGGAGTACCTGTGACCTTCGGTGCCGCAGTTCCAGCAGTCATCCCTGTTCTCGGCCTGTTGTTTAGAAAACGGCCTTGCGGGATAGGATGGGTGCGGTCGCTTGGGGGGTACAAAGTTTTCTGGGGAGGTGACTGCCAACGTCATTAGCGCTGGTATTTTTGGTGTAGTCAAAGCGGAATCTCTCGTCTCTTGTTGTGCTACAGGGCGATAGAGGCTGGCGACGGGACTGGTTGAACCTTGGATTTTGAAGGGGTTAAAATCCTTCTTATATTCCAACCTGTAGTTGTCGGTGTGGCTGACGGTTGACTCTTCTGGGCGCGGTAGGGCGATTTGGGACGACTGACCGGCACAGGAGCCTTCATCATAGGGGCCACCAACTTCTTTGAAGTTCGTCGGAATTATGATTTTGCCTTGCGCTTCCTCGTCTATATTGCCCGGGGACTTATGGCGATTCTTGTCCTTGCCGGATCGCTGTGTCCCCACGGACCGCATAAAGGCACAGCGGTCTCCGCGGTAGAGGCGAACTTCGCCCTCTTCCAGGGTACTTACATATACGATAGGCGCTGGCTTCTCGACTCTAGCTGGCTTTTTTGGCATACCTCGCCTATGGCATTTAGGGCCTGGCCGGTATGGTAGGGGGCTGATGGACCGTATTTGTTGACGCGTGGAATACGGTATCGCATCCCGTGGGTTCCGGTGGACCACAATGCGTCTACGGGACGCTTCTAATGGTCCAGTCTTATGCGATGCGTCGCTATCGGACTTATAACCCACAGCTTTTGTATCGCCCAAGTCCTCATATCTCCTTGTGAATGGATTGAAGATTCAGTCCGTCTCTTTCTTTTTGTCTTCATCTCTGTTTGCTGTCCCTTGCGATGTTGCTGTGCTACGTGCACACTCTGGTTCGTCTCCTAAATCCTCACGTCTATGTGGTCTTCGTAGTTCCTTTCTAGGTGTTATTGTGGTAGATTCCCGTCTTTCCGGACGATCGCAGAAGGGGATGTTTTCTTCTGCGTCTATCGTAGTTTTACGTCGTTGCGGACGGTCGCACTCTTCTTGTTGTGCGTCTTTCGTAGTTTTACGTCGTTGCGGACGTTCGCAGACGATATTATTGTCTGCGTTTTCGCTGGTGGCGGTAGGGGGTGGATGGGGGTATTTTCTAGGTTGTCGAGTTGGGAATTGCTGGTGTCCAGCAAGGACAATGCAAATAAATCGTTGTTGACCGTTATAGTTGTTTTCGGTCCGGGTTCGTCGACACCTAGCTTCTGAGTTGAGTTCGGACTGAACTCAATCAGGTTTCCTATTTCTACTTCTTGTTCTCGCTGGTGCAGGGCTTGGGCCAGTTTGGCCGTATCGAAAACTTGCTCGCGGTCGCGTGGGTACTTGCGCGTCGCGATTACGGGTTCTGAGCCCGTCAGGTTGGGGGTATGAGCGTCCCCTGGTCGACGCGGTTGGTCGATTAACACGGACCGTCGCAGCCCTCTGCCTCTGCCGATGTTCGGAAGCATCGTCTTGGATAAAGGTACCTGTGGAGAAACGAGATGGTGTATTAGGGGGATAGTATTTTTTCATGTCCGAAACGTGTACTTTGGTTTTCTTCCTGTCGTCCATATCTTCTAGCTTGAAGATGACAGGGGATATTTTCCTGACTATTAGGCATGGAGCAATGAACTTTGGTACTAGCTTTCCTGCGAATCTATCCGGCCCTGATGATAATACATGATTTCTCCTACAAACCATATCGTTTTCCTCGAACGAAGCTTCTCGTCTATTTTTGTTGTAGTGGTGTGACTGTTTTTCGCTGGCCACACTAAAGTTTGTCCTGACTAATTCATGAATGGCGGGAAGCCTCTTCATTCTATTAAGCCAGTCAGCAAGTGCTAATGGCTGATGTGGTTGGTTTGCTGTGCGGATGTTTCTATACGTGGGCATCTCTCTAGGATTTCTACCGAAATTTAAGAAGGCTGGCGAGGCTTGAGTACTAGCATGCACGGAGGTGTTCATGGCAAATGCTAGTTCATGTAGGTGGATATCCCAATCTTTATGATCTTCATTTACAAAGATTGAGATCATGCCTTTGAATGTCCTATTTACCCGTTCTACAGGGTTTGCCTGTGCATGATACGGTGCTATCAACTGTTACACTATTCCGAGTTCGTCGAGTCGCTGTTTGACTAATTTATTGACGAACTCGGTGCCATTGTCGGAGATTAAAAACTTGGGGCAACCCCATTTGAATACAACTAGCTCTTCTAGCGTCTTTATTATTGTTTGCCTCGTTGCCTTTCGGAGTGGTCGAAGCTCCACGTATTTGGTAAATAGATCCTCGAAAATCAATAGATATTTGTGTTGACCTTTACTGGCCGGAAATGGGCCCATTATGTCAGTGGCCACGCTCGTCCATGGTCCTTCCACATTTCTGTGTGTCATCAAACCTGTTGGTGCTCTCTGGGAGACTTTGTATAACTGACATTCTGGGCAGTGTTTAATATAGCTGTAAATATCTCGCCTCATCCCTAGCTAGTAATAGTTTCGAGAGACCTTGTCTAGTGTTTTAGCAACACCGAAATGTCCGGATGTCGGTGTATTATGACATTCGAACATTATCCGCTCTCGGTCTTTGGAAGAGATGACAATCTTCCAGTCGTCTTCCTCGGGGCCTAGTATGTCCGAGTCGACGTTTGGGCGATGTTTTAATAGTATGTTGTCCTTAATGCACCAGTCTGGATATTTCTCTGGACATTTTCGGATTTCGCTTACTTTTCTTTCACACCAGCTATCTCGCTCTATAGCGGTGATGGTAGCTGCTGGTGATGATTCCATGGTAGGGGGACGTGAGAGCGCGTCTGGCACCTTGTGCAGTGAGCCTTTTCGGTGGATGATCGTCTTATTATAGGCTTGCAGCGCTGTGGCCCATCTCGCCAGCCTGCCCGTGGGGTTTTTTAGCGTATGCAGCCATTTTAGGCTACTATGATCCGTGATCACTGTGAATGTTTCTCCCAACAAATAGCCTCTAAATTTCTCGACGGCCCATAGTACCGCGAGGCACCCCTTCTCGGTAACCGTGTAATTCACCTCTGCCTTGGTTAGTGCCCTGCTCGCATAAGCGATAGTGTGTTCTTCATCGTCTGTGTCTTGGCTAAGCACGGCACCGAGGGCATAATTGCTGGCATCGGTTTGGAGTATATAGGGTCTATTTTGTATGGGGCGCGTTAACACGGGCGCTTGCGTCAGCAAGATACGCAGTTGGTTGAATGCGTCTTCCTGGGGTTTGTCCCAGTGCCATTTCACGTTTTTCCGCAATAGCTTGCTTAAAGGTGTTCTTACGTCCGCTAAAGATTTAATGAAGCGGTCGTACCATCCTACCATGCCGAGAAAAGTTCTCAGCTGTTTAATGTTCTTAGGTGGTGGATATTCCGTGACGGGCTTTAGTTTGTCGGGGTCCGTACGCAGTCCGTCTTTGTCTACCACATATCCTAAGTAGCGTACTTCCGGGCAACAGAACTCAGACTTGTCCTTATTGATTTGTAGTCCAACCTGTTTAAGGCGGGCCAATACCGCTTCTAATTGCTGAGTGTGTTCCTCGAAGGTGCTTGTGGCGATAATGATATCGTCCATGTAGACAAACACGCAGGGTTGCCACTGCGGTCCGAACACGACATCCATGCCGCGTTGGAAGCTGGCTGGGGCGTTAGTCAGCCCATATGGAATCCTCGTGTATTGAAACAGCCCTTTCTGTGGGACTGCGAAGGCAGTTATTTCCTTACTCTTGTCATCTAAAGGAATCTGGTGATACACCTGGCTCAGATCTATCTTTGAGAGATAGCGAGCGTCACGCAGATTATCCAATAGGACGTCCATGTGAGGAAGAGGATATGCATCCTTCTTCGCCACCTGGTTAACTGCCCTGTAGTCAATACAGAATCTGATGTTACCGTCTTTTTTCGGCACGATGACCGGACAACTACTCCACGAACTTTCCGAAGGTTCGATAATTCCTTCGGCGAGAAGTCTGCCGACTTCTGCGTGGGCCTGTTTTACTAGTTTTCCCGGTATACAGCGCAGGTGCTGTTTAATAGGTCGGTGTCCTTGCACGTCTATATGGTGAGGGGGCATCTGTGCAAGCTTCAGTGTCCCTGTGTGTCTTGGTATCAGCTGATCCAATAGCTGATTCAGTTGCTGCCTCTGTTTCTGCTCTAACCGGCTGACACCGTTCACTGCTGCTAAAGCCGTGATGGCGTGTACGTCGTTGTTCGTACGAGTCACGAAGTGTCCCACTATGTTTTTCGGCGTATGCCACGTTGCCTTGGCGAAATTAATCGTCATTTCTAACTGTATCAATATATCCATCCCTAGGATGATATCATACGTCAACAAGTTAGACACTCTGAAACGCGTCGAAATCTGTTGCCCATCGATTTTCAGAAAGAAATCTATTTCTCCGTCGTTAGAGCAGATTTGGCCATCTGGCAGCTGCATAAACGATGTGACTGGTATGATGGCGGTTTTCACTATCTTTGCAGGACGTGGTCCAATATACGAATCTCGTGCTCCCGGATCGACTAACGCTGGGAATATTGTTCCTAATCATTCGATGTTTAGGAAAAATCGATTATCATCCTCTCGAATTAGGGACGTGCGTTGGGAGTCTCAATGTAAAGGGAGGTAGGTGCGACTCCAATAGCCTCTTCCCTTACGCGTTTCTCGAGGTTCGCCTGTTCGGGCCGCAACGCGTTCAGTTCACCGTGGTAACGCCATCTTCGCCGCAATTGTAACAGAAGATGCGTTTCCGCTCGGGGCATCTATCTACCCAGTGGCCTCGTCTACTGCATATCCAGCATGGTCGATCATCTTCGCCGTTATTTCTACGTTCTGTGCATGGTCGCGGTGACTCACGACGTGTTCGTTCATATGCTGGATATTCGTCGTTGCGTTCTCTTGAAGGTGATCGAGGGTAACGCTTCTGGTCATTGCTTCCTAGGGCTGGACGATAGTCGCGAGAGGGGCTGGTTAATCGGGTCTTGTTACGTGGTCACGGGCTTCTAGGCTTATATCGCGGTTCATCGGTCAATTTGGATTGGGGCCGAGGGGGTGTTACCGAACGATATCTGGGAGAGGGACTACGATATTGTTTTTCCCTCGATTCTCGTCTAGATTTTTCCCGTGGTTTTATGGGTGAAGGGCTAAGGCTACTTTCCCGGTTACGTCTACCTGGGGAGGAGCCTTTGCTCTGTTCTTTCCTTGATGTTACTGTTGTTGCTGGTGGTTCGACTAACGTTACATGTTTAGACTGTTCCTCGTCTAGTGCTGCCAGTCTCGATCATCTGGTCGCTCTTCCAGACTGTGGGCAGGCTGCGCTGCTCATCAGACAGGTTTCTACTGCTGGCGGCTCTTTATAGCGACGAGTTAACTCTCTCTTGAGTTCTATTTGTTGGCCTAACACCTGCAGCTCGTCTAATGTCTTGAAATCTGCCCGATTTATCTTGTCGATAAAGGTAGAGTTTAGATTTCGATATACTCTATCGAGTTGTGTCTCTGGTGATAAAGGTGGCGACACTTTTCCTAATATCGCTCTCATACAAATCAGGTATGATCCTATTGATTCATTGGAACCTTGTGTTTTATCTCTGAGTTCCTCTTCTAACCGTAATGTGTAATCAATAGGTCGGAACTGTTGTCGCAGTGCTGTCTTCAGATGTTCTAGCGTTTGTCACTGCTTGTAGATTGGCCTTTCCCATGTAGGCGCAGATCCGCATAATATCCCAGGTATTAACTTTAGTATATCTGCCTCGGGAATGCTTAGACTCTCACACGTTTCCTCTAGCCTTTCAATAAATTCCTCGACATCTTCTTGCGGCGTTCCCGAATACTTTACGCTCCACTGCCTAAGCAGCTGGCCTGCTCGCGTTTCCTTAAGATATGTACTGTCCAGTGACCTGCTTTGATGCCAGGTTTGTGTATTCGGGATTGCGTTAAGTGTATGTGGCGGTGGTGGTGCGGAGTCTTCTGCCTGTCTGTTGTTGTCTCGGGCTGTGGCGGAAGGTATTGCTGGTGGTGATTGTTGCATGTTTGCAGCATATTGCTGCATCCATAGGTGGTAAGGGTCACTCCATGGTTCTGGTAGATTATACCACGGGTGTACCATGTTTGCTGGTATTTTCTCCGCACCCGGCAGATTCGAACTGTGGGCTGGTGGTGATTGCCATTGGCCCATATTATATCCACCGAACGGGGTGTTCATAGGGAAACACCATGGCGGTGTCGTCGTGACAGGTTTCGTTTGAGGGCTCTGCTGAGCGGCAGCGTTCTGCGCTTCTACGTTGACAGCTGTCGCTTTGTTGGCTTTCGTCTCCTCTATCTTATCTAGTTCTGTGGAGTTCAGAACTTTCGATATTTCCGAGATGTCTGGGTGAATCTCATCATTCAATTCATTCCACTCGGCAGCATTGTTTCCGAAGAGGCGCCTCAGCTCAAACCTGACTAATCTGCTGCGGAGAGCTTCCGTATTATCCTGTGTTACGATGTTGTGTTGCCTCGCTTCTTGGGCGAGCTGCTCATGCGTCATAGCCGTGAAAAGGCTGTGTAATCTCTTTTCCTCGTCGGCTAGTGCCTGACTTGTCGACGGTTTAGCCTCCATTTGTTTAAGTAGGTATGTCCGTAATAAAAGAAATTAGAATTATGTAAATCTTGTCTATGCAATCCTAGATTAAGATCGTATTTTTATGACCTAGTTGTGTTCGTTTGAATACACCTCTAATTAGCTGATGATCGCTGATTTACAAGGTTCGATAAAAACGTCTATCTATGTTTATTTTTATATTGACTTATAACTATCAGTCTTTTTCCTTTTATATTTTTTTTTATATACTAGTTAGTCTATTTATATTAACGATAAAAAGGAATAATTGTTTGCATAATCTTTTAAAATGTCGTTTTGTTATCCTTTATTTCTTGGCTTTAATTTTTTTTCAACTTTATTTTATTTATTTCTTATTGCATTTCTGTCTCTGGACCAAATAATCGTTGCTCGTGGTAACTATTTGTCTTGTTTCTTTCTAATTTTTATTTTTGATTATTATTTTTATTTTATTTATTAATTATCATTAGTTTATTTATTAATTATCATTAGTTTATTTATTAATTATTAATGAACAATATTTATTAATTGTTAATACTATTATTTTTATAATGCCAGTATTATTGTAATTTAGAAGTGTGAAAGTTCTTATTGTGTTTAGTCAGCTGGAGCAATATAGAAAGAGAAGTACTAGAAAAATTTCAAAAAGAAATGTTAAAGTTAAAATAGTTTAATTCAACAGTCCTTTTGTTTTTACAAATTTATATAAAATTTTTAAAAAAAATTTTCAAAGTTTTTTTTTTGTTTATGCAAAATTTATTTATTTATTATTTATCAATTTCTATTATTAAGTAGTTAATTTTGTGTCCTCGTTTGTCTGCTGCTTAGTTATTTTAAAGATGACTTCTATTGTTGAAAATTTTTCTCAAGTGGTATATTGTTTATTTACTTATTTATTTATTATTGTTATTATTATCCCGATTTTTATTATTTACTTTGACATTAATTGATCCTGCTGCTGCTTCACTAACTTCCCTATTTTATTTTTTGCTATTATTTGTTTATTATTATTAAATTATTATTTATTAAATTATTTATTATTTATTATTTGCTATTTATTATTTAATTAATAATTGTGTGTCAGTTATTACACTGAACAATATATAGTATCTCTCGCTGGCAAAAAGAAAGAATTTAAAATTTGTTTGATGTATATCTCTTTTGTACATATTGCTTAAAGACTTTGTTTATCTATTGTAAATTTATTGATGTTGTTTTTATCGTTAATTAATAATTATTCTATTTATAAATCACTTCTATATATCCTCTATGGCTTTATGCTGCTAAGATTTTACAATCCTGTGTCGACGTACCTTGTTGTTACTTTACCTTGTATCAATGCAAGCTTACCATATGAGTTTTATATTTTGTAATAGTCGTTATGTATTCAATTATTATTTTTCCTGTAAAAAGAAGTTGTGGGAATGGCTTACCGGTTATTTTTACTATGATCGTTGAATTTTTAAACCAAAAAAAAAGAAGAAATTGAAGTTATATATCCTGATTGTGATGGTCACAGAGTTGTTTAGTCGATTATTTATTTATTCGACCTCTTTATTTATTATAAACTAATTTACATTATGCTTGTTTCATATATTATGCTAACTTCTTATCACACCCTTGTTTTTCTTTTCTTAAAACTTACCTTATGACAGAAACGCACTTTTACTTTTACAGAAATTTTTATACAACAGTCATATTAACTTCAAACTGTGCAATTATTAATTATTTGTTGATCACTTGTTCAGCTTCCAATTCTTCTATTTACCGTCAAGATACTTTACAGTAAAAGCGTGGTATTTTATACTTGATTCTGTCTGGCTGTATGTTGCATGTGACAGGAACAGCGTGTGATTTCAAAATTATTCTTAAAGTATTTTTATAAAAATTTATAATTATTAATGAATAGTTATTCACGTTGATGTTCACTATTGCTGTAGTTGTCACAAATTTAATGCCGTTGGTTTGGTCAGAAAATTCCCTTTCTTTCCCATACTTCTGACACTTTCAAAATTTTCATCTATATGTACTTCACTTGACATATAGGTTATACGTACCATCAATACTTGATACAGCAGACAGGTAGAAATTTTTGTACTTATTAAAATCACTGACACTTTCACTGATTTATATCAAGTATTATAAAATGTTATAATAAAGAAGTGTGTATTCGCTGGAATTTCTCGCTGATCACTTTAGTTTACACAGTAAGGATTTATGCAACATACATACAGACACACACTTATCTCACTTATTCTTATATGTAAAAAAACACTAAAATACACATCTATTGTTTAAATAATTATGTATCGATCCTCTTCCTATTATTCGAATTTGTATCTATTAAAAGAAAATAGATTGTCTCAACAATTATTCAGTTGAATATCACTTGTATGGCTACTTGAGAACCTGTTTTTTCCATTAAGTTTTTTCTATCAAAATTGGTTCTTCTCGCTAAATGTCTAAAAATCTGTATTTTCTCCATAGGTATGGTTATACTAAATTGCATTTATCTCTCTGAATTGGGGAATTTAGCTTTTTTATACTGTTTTTATGTTTATCAAAATTCACATATGTACTGTCAACTATATAGCGTATAAGCTGACAGCTGGTACTGCTAAATCACATAGGCTTGCTATGCCAGTATGCTTTACTTAACTTTGTTGAGCAGTTTCTTTTTTCAGGGACATTTGCCACTAGCTTCTTCGAGCTAGTGAGCTGGAGCGACAGGAAGGATGACAATCGTACACTGTTCAGGAATTGAATTTATGTGCAAAATATATATAAGAAACTTAACAAAATATATATAAGAATGAATTAACATGAAATATAATGCAGACAAATAGAACAGATATAACAAATATTATAAATAATTTTATATGGATTGATGAAAAGAATTTCAATACATATTTATATCAGTGATATATGTTTTATATATGACATGCACATATGACATAAAAAGATAACATTTAATTAAATTATTAAACTATTTAAAATTATATCATCCTAAAACGATTTATATAAGGTAATATATATTCGACAGGGACACGATTCTACTTAATATTTCTGTTTATATAGCGAGAGGGAGAAAGTGAAAAAAAATTTTCTTTTGACATGAGGGGCGAGGGGGGGGACTATCCTTATAGTTCATACGACGCTTGTGTCGTTTACACCGTCCGCGTCTGCTACACGCAACGGCGCTACTGCGCATATTTGTGCGCCGCTCTCCAACATGGCCGTCTGTACTTGCCACGTGGCGTATTACACGGCGCGTTCTCACTTTTCATAATCATATCACCGCGACTCTGTTTCCGCACTTTCTATGCGGAAAAAACTTTGTTTAATATAATTTTGTCCGACGGGCCTCACTTATTGGGCGCCATTTTATAACCCGACTTTAGCGGGTTACTTACCTTAGTATCTCACGTGGTGTCGGCGTCGCTGGAACGAGAGAACGGGGAACGGAGGACTAGGAACACGAAAAAGAACAAGTCTAATTGTTTAACAATATATAATTAATTATTTATTACAACTCGCGCATTACAAATTCCTTATTCTACGCGTTACAATCGTTTCGTAATTAACAATTAATATTATAAGCGCGACGGCGACAGACACGACGGAGCGAGTTGCGCGGACAAGGATAGATGCGGTAGGACAGCGGGGAAAAGGGGGGACGCGGTGTAACCTACAACTATACGCTTGCGCGCGCGCGGCTACGCTACGATGGCACGCGCTCACAGGGGGACGCGCACATTACACATTATTTATAACATGGAAGGCTACTTGCCGAAGGGTCCTCGGCGCCGCTGCTTCCTCTCGATCGCGTGGCTTCCTCTCGTCCGGGTGGTGCCTTCGTGCTTCCTCTCTCTCTCTCTCTCTCTCTCTCTCTCTCTTTCACTCTCTATCTTTCTCTCTTCTCTCTCTTTTGTACGGGGCTATCTTCCCTCCTTCCTTCCTTCCTTCTCGGTTTCTCGCTACCTTCACAACCAAGGGCGATGCTCGTTCGGGACGACCGTGGAAACGGTCGTAGATCAGGTGTTGCAGTTGAGGTCGTCGTCTACGTATGCACGGTTGGCGCGTGGGGGTGATTGGTATGCGGGTGGCAACCGAAGTTGAGAAGAGCTCTATAGTTTTGGTGACAGCTCGACTGGATACGATAGATAAGAAGGTGAACTTCCTTTCTTTTCGCTTCCTTCTTCGCGGGCGAACGTCGCGCACTCTCGCGGCTCGTGCTTCGCGTATTTTCACCGTAACCCGCGAACACTCGGTTTTGCAACCGCGGACCGGCCATTTGGTCGGTCACAATACATATATATATATATATATATATATATATATATATATATATATTAATACACAATTCTTCAATCTATTCTTCAATCAGTATCATCAGAAGTCTCGAATGGTTCGGAAGAAATTTGAGAGACTCGAAGGGGAATCGAGGTTCTCCAGGCGTTGGATACAATTTCACAACAAATGGCAATTTGGATATAGAAAATAAACGACTTTGTAATGTTGGTGAAGCTATTAAAATTACTGATGCAGTTTGTGTAAAAACATTATATTCAATCTTGGAGAAGGAACTAAATACTGTATTTTCAAAAATTAATGAAATGCTAAAAGAAAACGAGAAACATTAGGAACAAAATGGTATGATAACTGAAGGGAAATTCAAAGATCTTTATCAAAATTAATTGAAATTGGAAGAAAAAATAAATAATTTGGATAAAAATCTTATGAAAACCAATCAGAATAAATCAAAACTGGAATCGAAATTGAAAAATCTTAGTGACTCACATACTCGTTTAAAAGATAATATGACACAATCGGTTTCGAATTTGAATGTTATTATAATAGATATTAATAGGAAAACAAATGCATCGACAAAATCAGCAAAGGCAAAGTCCGCAGGAATTAAAACAAAAAGTGGTTGAAGAGTTACACAAACCTGCCCGTCGCAGATATAAGCGAAGAAAATATGATATACGTGATATAGATGAAACTTGGCAAGTAGATCTTATAGAAATGATACTCTTCTCTAAGGATAATATTTCGTTACTTACTCACTGTCATAGATTTATTTTCCATGTATGCTTGGGCTAAACCAGTAAAGTCAAAGAATGGTAACGATGTTACTCTCGCTATGAATACGATATTGAAACATAGAAGAGTACCATCAAATCTACAAACTGATCAAGGAAAAGAATTTTACAATTCACACTTCCAAAACCTCATGAAAAAGTATAAGATAAATCTATACTCTTCACACAGTAATCTTCATGCAAGTATTTGTGAACGATTTAATAGAACCTTAAAAAATGCAATGTGGATACAATTCAGCAAACAAGGAAACTACAAATGGATAGGTATCCTACCAGAGTTACTGAAAGCTTACAATTCAAGAAAACATCGAACAATAGGAATTGAGCCTGAAAATGTAAGCCAAGAAAACGAAAGGGAGGTGAAGAAGCGTTTTTCAATTGAGATGATAGCAAGGAAAAAACCGGAATACATAAATAAATGTCGGAGATAATGTACGAATAATTAAAATAAAACATATTTTTGAAAAAGGCTATACACCTAATTGGTCTACTGAAATTTTTACAATATCAAGAATTGTAAAAACTGATCCAATAACTTATCACGTTAAAGATTATTACGATAAGCCTGTATCTGGGGGTTTTTATGAAACTGAAATTCAAAAGACTAAGTATCCCGAAATTTATCTGGTAGAAAAAATGCTAAAATGGAGTGGTAACCGCGTATATGTTAAATGGTTAGGATTCAATAATGAGCATAATAGTTGGATACATCAAAAAGAAATTAATTGAATACATGATATAATATAAGTAACATACATGGATAGGTGTAAGGACACTAATTTTAAAGTGAATAAGAAAGACATTGTATTATGATTATAATATTTATTTATGTAATTAAGATATACGTGTTTTTTGTTTTTGACAAATAAGTAATAAAAAGAAATGAAACAATGGGCTTTATTATTATTGCTGAATTAAATTTAAAACAACTACCATCCCGATACTCTATAAATAAACAAAGCTTATTTGTTTTATTAGCTATATTTATGAAAAATTCATCATCTTTTAATATAGCTGACGATATCTTTTGCGGTAAGAATATTTGAAAGTTTTCATCTATCTCCGCAACTACTTTCGTACCATATTTTGTCGAGACTTGCTTAAGAGCAGTCACCATGTACTGATGATTTTTCTCCAATTCCGTACATTTCTTCCTCGGCAAGAAGTCGCTTTCCGAAATTTTATTCAGAGTGGCTAAAACCATTCTAAAAAAAAGAAATATGTTATGAATTCTAGCATATTGTTTTCTAAGAGAAAATTAACTATGAACCTTACCTTACTAGAATAGTCTTTTTTTCTTTAGAGAAGGACGACAATTCTCAAATTGTTCAACTGCTCGAATGAGTTCTTCATCTTCCTCAGTCTGTTCATAGAGCTGATTCCCCACCACAATTTCTGTCCCTTCCATTGCCTCATGGACTACATCCCTTCTCTCGACTTCAGCTGAGCTTACCCCTTCTAATACTTCCAAGATTTCTTCAGGATTCCATTCATGTAATAGGTCATCCGATGTATTATACTCAAAGTTTATTGGTTCACCTTCATTGCTAAAAACGTCATCCTCTCTCGTGCAGCTTGATATTTATTGGTTGCTTTATCGCCTCTCTCTTGTTCTGCGTGTACATCTACCGTTACTCGAATCTCATTGGTGATTTTATTGTCCCTCTCTTCTTCCTTAGTAGCTGCACCTACTTGAGCTACTCTTCCATTAGTCTCGTCGAATCCCCTCTCATTACCATTCCCCTCCTCTATTTGATGACTTTTACTTTCCATTATTTCCCTCTCAACCTGACTTGCAGCTTGCGACATTTCCTCTTCTAGGATTTTAAAGTGACCCCAAGGTAATGTGTCTGTAGTATTGAGCAATAAGTATCTTTTATCATCAAATGGACTGAGGGCATTTTTTTCTGTTTTTCTGTATGCACTATGCGCAATTTCGAGCGAATGTTATACTGCTCTCGCTGTATAATCACGAGATCTTCCAAATATCTTTGATAATCTTCAAACGTGATTGATGTTTTTACAACGTTCGGTTTTATTCCTTTAGCTTTTTTCACTATCCCTCCTCCACCTACTAAAATACTGTACATTTTACTCCGTAAACCGATAAATTCCATCATAATCTTTTCATTACATTCATCGTTCATGAGCCCAGGAACTTTTTATTTTGACGTGGAATACCATACTGATTATTTTCGTCATAATCAGAAGTATCAAATCTATGAATATCTTGTTTCATTACTTGATACATATTAATATCCTCTACTTCATATATCAAGCTATCAGTATCAGTATACAAAAGCTTACACTTTTCGCCCACTCGACGTTTCATGTAAGAGTAGTGAAAATCATACACTAATGTCTTTGATAGATCGAGGATACAAAGTCCAACGTATATCGGCTTTTTGATTGTTACACTTGTTTTCTTAAACTAAATGGCAACTAAATTTTCATCGAAAATTGCACAGCTATGATAATTAGGTAGGGCTATGCGTGCCTCTGCTCCATATCGACCAGTGAATTTATCTAGTAAACGTATATCAATGCGAGATCGCTCTCGCTCAATGCATTTTCCATATACAGCATTAATTAATAATTTATAAAAAAGTTTTTCAAACTCATTCTTTGCATGTTTTCGCTTTTCAGTATTTAGTTCGACATATGGTTTCAGTCAGGGTTTCTGTTTAAAACTCAAAATTCTATGTACTTTTTTCAATCGAAGACCATTGTCAAGCACTTGTTTAAGAGCACTATAATGAATTATATACCTTTTTTATCGTTCAATGTAGTTAGCAGTTTCTTCTGTTTTGAACCAGGTGGTGTACGATGCTCAACACAGAAAGGTAAATCACGATGTTGGTTATGTATTTCCTCAGGATACTTCAAATCTACTTCAGCAATATAGCCTATATCAGAATCTGATGGTGTATTGAAAAAGTTACGATTTGATTCATAATCAACCCACTTAAATTTTCCAATTGGTAAATGCTGTACCATCGCCCAACCATATAGATTATTAATATCGTAATATAAAAGTGTCTTTATTTTATTTTTTTCATGTATCCCGATCCCATATATGCATTATTTGCCTTTGAATATCGATTACAGCACTGACTTATTCCACCCCGAATGCCTGATTCAATAAATAAGAACATGTCAATATCAGTCAGGAGCTCTAATTCTGTCGTACTCATTTTTAGAGCTGCTGAAAATGTTAATCCTGAAGTATTGTACAAATGTGCTGGCCATAAGCCGCAGGCCTTAATAGATGTATTCCGAAAACTTTCGAAGACATCTGCTAAGAGGAGAACATCCGTTTTTAAGTATAAGTGCGAATACTCTCCTAATGTTCTTATTTTAAAACTTTCCCATACTTGAACAGCGTGCTTGTAATCTTCTTCAGTAATATCTGAATCTGTTAATTTATAATAAAATTCATTTTTCGACGGCAGTTTTGTAGTTAATAATTTATCGAGTCCACCTACAAAATCGCAGGGAAATATGCCTTTACGTCTAAGAAGATTAATAGTTTCATTTGAGAATCTATCTAATTGAAATTCCTGTATTGCTATTGGTACATTATTTAGATACGACGCAAGTTTCTCTAAGGATGATGGTAAAAATCGCCAAGAATCAATAAATCTAAAATTTACATCACAGTCATCCATATACTTCGTAAATGAAATATATTTTTCCTTGTTATGAGGTATTAGAGTAATTCGTCCATTCTTCAGTGTAGAAGTTCCAAGTTCTTTTAAAATAAAATGTGTGTCATAATCGAGGTTATGAAAAATTACGGGAATAAATTTTGAGTCTTTTTAGTTCAAATTGCATGAATTATGAGCAGCACCTCTGAACCTAAAGAGAAAAAACAAATTAATTAAAAAAAAAAATTAATTTTTGTTTATCTAAAAAAAAAAACTTACATTCCTGTAAGAGGACAATGATCTCATACTGCCAGTTGCCCATCTAGAAATGGTTTGCGACATATATGGTAATCAATCGACCATTGAAAAGTTAATTCATCAAGGTCTGTGAATTTCATTGGTTTTGGATTTTTATAGAGATAATCAATCTGCTCACCAATTGATTTCAGTTCACGAACAAACCATTGTGCAGGCATCTCGTCATCTGGACTTTTCTGTCTATATGTTTTGTAAGCGGATAATTTGTCGTCAAAGCTACATTTTAAATAGAAACCTATACTGTATGCTTCATGTAATTGAAAAGCATTCTCGTTTTCTCTAGGTTTTAATAAACATTCAAAATCTGCATAAATTACAAAAGGTACTTTTTCACTTTTACTATAAACTTTTACTATAATTTCAAAATGTTATGCGATGCGTTTAGTAAATTGATTCTACAATCGTTAATGTTTTTACAAAGATTTTCATGATTTTGTAGCCCTTCCTCGCTATAAAAATGTTGTAAGCATCTTTCACAATGGTATAATTTTTGGTGAGTCTTGCTCACATGCGATCCTAAAAGTCTGGATATACTTTTAATGGCAACATAATGGAAGTTAGGTACACTTTCATTATCGTCAGGAATATTATTTTCTTCGTACTCGTCTATGTAGAAATCTTGAATCAGGAGAAGATTTGCATGTTTCTCTTTCTTATTTAATGAAATATGACAAGGTGATACTTCATATTTCGATCCATACTTCCTAAGCATATAAACATTTACTGAAATATTATTCAATTTTTCAAATTTAGAAACATCTTTCAGTTTTATAGGAAATTCTATATCACCAGAGTTCAACTCGTTTGCAAATTTATCATAATTATGAACTCTTTCAGGATTTTTTTCATTTGGATGTAATGCTGAAAGAATAGCATATTTGAAGCATTGATTATCAAAGTTATGAACATTGATACATGCTCTTTTTGATACTATGAACTTAGGGAGAGGAATATATGATTTTCCCTTGTGAAGTGAAAATTTTTTCATGTTTATGGACAAACTAATAATAATTTTTAATGTCCATCCAAAATCTTTATCCTGAAATTCTTCTAAATGTGTAAGAAGAGGCTCCTTAATATGTTCCACAAACCATTTTTCTAAATCAGTAGACATGTATATTCTAACACTCAGAGTTGTGAAATATTTAATGTCTGTTGTTTCCTCTCAATTTTTCTGCATGGAAAACTCTGATATAAAATCAGAATTTACTTTTATTGCTGTATATTCTTGTAAGCAAGCTCTAACTTTATCTTCAAAGAGCTTCTGTGCGTCGACCAAGAAACTTAGAATGTCCACATGTTCTAAATTAACAACAACGCCTGTTCTTATTCGATTTTTAAAAGCAGATTGTATATCTCGCCATTCTACTTCTGACACGTTAGAGATTAGACTACCTGCCACTGGCACTTCACTATCAAGATGATAACGAAATCTTGCTTGTAAACATGAAAGATGAATCAGACATTTTTGATTTTCTGCTCGAGAGAGACCTTGTTTTTTGACAAATTCCCTCGGCTTGATTATATCCTGTTCAGTTATTGATAAATAATTCTCGAGTTCGAGTATGTTCAATTCACTGACACGCTCGTAAATATCACGAAGTTGTTTCACTTTAAACTCAACAGACGAAAGAGAATCTATCTTACTTTTTATTTTTTCTTACGTTAACTAATAAAATATATTGAGTTAAATAATTAATATTATTTCTTTAATGTCTCATAAAAGTATTACATAAAAAAATACTGTTTCAATACTAAACTTTCATTTTGAAAGCATTTAGTTTATTAGGCATGGATAGAGGTGCACTACCTACAGTGTATCTCTTTAAGCCACCATTTCCATGGAGTGACTTGACATGGAACGAAAAAAAACGATTCACTGGCTGCAGCGTGATTACCATGGAATTGAATGGGAATCTGGTGACATTCCTTACCATAGGCTCAAAAGAACATTGGAGATATGCTGTACAGGAGTAGAAAAATTATATGTGAAGGGGCGAGAGAAGAAGGAATGGTTGAAAAATATTCTGCCAAATATGTAAGTATGATGAAAGTTTCATACTTTCATCATCATCTTTTTATTTTTTCTTTTCATATACATATATTCAAAAGTATACTTTTCCATAGTATTTCCATACTTTTTCATACTTTTTCATACTTTTTTCTCTATTTCAGAAATATTGTCGATATCGAGCAGCTAGATTGTCCATCACTGCAGTCACTACAAAATAAAGGTGAACACGTAATTTGTGAAAATCACATATTAAGCACAAGGCGATTACCAATGTGTGCGATTCGTAACGTGTTAATTATGCGTACATGGATAGAAGATTATTTCAGTGGGAAGTATGGACGAGATGAAACTGGTTAAAAAAAAAGAATATAAATGTAATTTTAAAAAATTATATTAATACAAAATATTTAATCTTAAAACAGTATTTTATTTCTACTTTAACAAAAAAATGTACAAATATTAAGAAATTTTAAAAAGAAATTTTAAATTAGAAGTAATTTTATCAATTTTCAAATAAAAGAAAAAATTCTAGGAAATATGAAATTCCTAGAATTTTGGTAAATTCTTATAATTACGCGAAATTCTTGGAATTTTGGCGTTGAGGTGCCTCATGTGCACCCCCCCCCCCGCGTGGTTGTTTAGGCTACGCTTTTAAATTTTCATTTAATTAATCATTGTCTATATCATCGTCTATACTCACTTAACCGTGTCATTACTTTTTCTGATATTAATCAATTTTACGACCACGGCTTTAGCAAAAACGCTAATCGCCTCCCATCCCTCCGGTGATACCAACATGCACCTCCCCATACCCTCCAGAGTCAGAGGATCCCTCCATTGGGCTTGAAATTGCTCCCTTCTTGTCTCAAACCGTGGACAGTCAAATAGGGAGTATTCCACGTCTTCATCTGTACCAGGGCATGCGGGACATTCCGCACTATTGTATACGCGGATACGATGTAAGTAGCTGCGAAAGCAGCCGTGTCCGGTAAGCACCTGTGTAAGATGGAAATTGACGAAACCATGTTGCCGGTTTATCCACTCGGTGAGTCCACCTCCCCTCCCTAGCTCTATCCCATCTTCTTTGCCAATCTTCCAAGGCCTTTCTCGTGGCTATTTCCTGCTGTTTCTCTTCTACTAAGCCCCCTATTTTTACGGTAGATCATATTCCTCTCCAAGGTTAATATATCAATGGGGGTACCCCTATTACCGACGAATATAGCGAATATAGCGATATATACACTACGGTATGCACAAGCTACTGTATGTCTAGCTATACGGCTAGCGCGCTGGCACCATAACTACTATTTGTGAACATGGCATCTGCCTATATTGGTGCTCCGTAAAGCATTATTGAGTCCACTACGGCTAGAAGAAGAGCACGTCTGGGTTGTTTCGGCCCTTCTATATTGGGCATTATGCCGGCCAGTGCTCTAGCTATATTTGTCGCTTTGATACCTACGTTGAAAAGATGCTCTTTAAAGGACAAACGAGTATCTAGCATGATACCAAGGTATCTTAATTTGTTGCTAGAACGTATCTTCTATTGTGAAATTGGCGTATATCCTCTATTTTGTTCTGGAGATGAGTACGGCCTCAGTTTTTTCTGCCGCTAATTTCATATCTCTCTTTCTTACCCAATTTGTTATTAGCTCTATTGAGTAATCTCCAAGATACTCAACTTCATTAATACTTTTAGCTACGACCGTTAAGGCAATATCGTCTGCGTATGCTATCATTGATACCCCGTTTGGAAGCGGCTGTCGTAACAAGCCATCGTATAGTATGTTCCAAAGCAAGGGTCCAATCACCGAACCTTGAGGCACGCCTCTAGTGATATTGTAAGAGTACCTGCCCTCGTGGGTATCATAGAGGAGGATTCGGTTAGATAGATATCTAGATATAACCTTACGAAAATATATCTGTATTCCAAACGTTTCTAGAGCTCGCATACTATATATCCATCGTGCCGTGTTAAAAGCATTCCTTACATCCAGTGCAATAACCGCACACATACGCTTGGACATCGGGTGCCTTGTAATGCATTGTCGGTGATACCCACTACTCTGGCAATAGCGTCAATAGTTGAGCACCCTTTATGGAACCCATATTGATTTTTAGCTAAGCCGCCCGATTTATGTATAGCAGCCTCTAGTCTAATACATATCATCCTCTCGAACATTTTCCCAATTATGTCAAGCACACAAAGAGGACGATATGAGGATGGTTCATCTAACGGTTTGTGCTCTTTGGCTAGCAAAACCAATCTCTGTGCTTTCCATTTCATGGGGAAAATTCCTTCCTTGAAACATGCACTGAAAACTTCCGCAAAAATATAAGGGCGATTTAATGCAGCGGTCTTCATAGCCAGTCCATGTATACCATCCAAGTCTGGTGATTTTCTAACGATAATTTTAGAGGTAACCGTATTTAATTCCTCTACATTAACCTCCAGCTGTTCCTCTGTATCGTCCTCTGTCGCTATACGTAGTCCACTGCCAGCCGGTCTTTTCTGATCTTTCGGAAACAGTTGATGAATCACTTTTTTGAGAAGAGTTCGGCTGGTTGGCGTATTAGGATCCCTGGGTTTGATCTTTCGCATGGCCGTTTTGTATGGCCTTCCCCATGGATCGTTGTCCACCTCTTCACAAAAAGCCTGCCAACACATTCTTTTGGCTCTTCTGATGGTCGCCTTGAGCTTCTTTTTTTTAATTTCATAATTCATTTTTAAGGCTACAATCTGCATTCCGCGATATCTCTTAATTTCCCGTTGGTATAGTCTTCTAGCTCTTAGACTTTCTTATCGCATCGTAGCAATGTCATTATTCCACCAGTGGAGTAGTGAAATTCAGGTGGACGTCCATGCGGGTTAGATTTTGTAGCCATTGACACATCACAAGCCCACGTTAGCACTCGGGAGAGCTTATCGACATTGTTTTCAACTGTTCCTATCAACCTTATGTCATCGAATTCGACTGGGAAGGCCTGATGGTCAAAGGTGGATACTGCCCATCTTTTATTTCTAATGCACGATGGCTTTGTAGTTATCTTATTTACACTTTAGAGCCAATATTCTAGGGGTTGATGGTCACTTTCAGAGTATCGGTCACTTACTCTCCCTTTCAACCTTTCAGCCTTTCAACCTTCAAGCCATCAGCCGGGGATCGATGAAGGTTATATCTACTATAGATGTCTTATCCCCCTTGATGTAAGTTCGTGATGTTCCTGTATTAGCGATCTCTAGCTCCAATATGGCCACCATATTGAGAAGTGCATGACCACGTATGTTTGTCGTCGAGCTACCCCATTCCACTGCCCAAGCGTTGAAATCTCCCCCGATCACAACGGGTAGTTTGGAATCTCTGACATTTTCAACTATTTCGACTAGTATGCTTTGAAATGTGTCAATATTTTCACTGGATGGTATATAACAACTATATAATCTTATTCCTGGCACCTCAACCCAAACGAAGTATGGTCGGGAGGACAACATTTTATTGTTAATACTGAGTTTACCAGTCACCCAAACTGCAACTCTACTAGTACTGTCTTTTATCCAGCTACGTTCGTGGAGATTTCTGTATTGCTCATTGACGAGAACGATATCAGCGTTCTCCTCTTGCACCAGCTGAAATAATAGATCCGGCGCCATTTGGCAGTGGTTTAGATTTAGTTTGATCACTTTAGCCATTATCAATTATTATTTCGCTCTCCTTAGCATCTTTTTTATTGCTGGCTTGACATTCTTTAGCTTTGTGACTCTGCTTACCGCATTTAAAGCACAGCTCCGATTTGTCGACTGGGCTTTTAGAATCTTTTGCCTGATGTCCTATCTCGTGGCATCTAAGGCATTTATTGGTTCCCAGGCGCACGCGGCAGTTGATCCAGCCGATCTTCAGTTTCGCTGTTTTCAGCAGTTTATTTGCAGACATCGCTAGGAGTAAGACGGTAGCTGCTTGCGTATCAGAGTATGACGCTCTAGCCATACATTTTCGGCAGTTACACTATCTCGGACAATTGCATCAGTTATTGCTATTACCACTTCCTCTATTGTAGTGGCTTCATCGATATTAAGTATCGTTATAATTTCCTTGTGAGTTAAAGCAATAACTTCTGCTGACTACTTTAGGGTCACTGAGATCGCAGTAACGAGTTCTGATGTTTCCGGGTCAGCCTTACCAAGTTCCAACAGCAATTCCCCCGCTCGCGTGCGTCTTATTCTTATGATCTTTTCACTTAAGCATTTCAAGGAGGGATCTTTCTTCATTTGCCTTAATAGATCTGCATATTCAACCTAGGTAGATGCTCTGATTTTTATTGGACGAGAACGAACGTGTATCCTATTTTCATTTATCCTAGGCACTGCCTGACTATGCCGTTAGGTTTTTCCAACTTCTCATTCTCATTATCTTTTTTCCCCTCTTTTTACTACCTCCTTCCATTCCTGACTTAATGTAGCAGGAGGTGCATATGAGGTAGTAATAGGATTATCCTTCATTCACGGCTTTTTGATGGGCACATTCTCCGATCTTGACGGGGGGTTCTACTGTTCCTGGACCTGCCCCTTGCTTTTCCTCTTGTTTTTGAAGATAGGTGACGTTTGCGTCACCTTATCCTCCTTATTCTCTCTTTTGGTGTTCTGGCTTCTTCGCACTCTAGCCTCACCATATTCCTTAAGACTTGTCAAGGTCCTCGTGGCTATGTCCTTGAGTTCCTTATGGAGGTTTTTTTCTCCATAATGAATTTGCTCAAGACTCCCAATTCCTTCATTAACTTGCTGAATGTCCTTTCAGCCTCTTCGTCACTTGTAGCATTGTCAGTTCCACAGGCCGAGTGACCAACCTGAGTAACCGTTTCGTGAGTTTGATCTCTCCCAAAATCCTTGAGACCAGCATCGACCACCGGGGCTCGCACCCGATCGGAATCGATGGCGGGATCCTGCCCAATGGACATGTCCTTTGGGGTAGTTTCGTTTTTAGCTCAGTACTCATACTTGGATACCTTAGGTTTTTCATTCAGGTTACCCATCCTGATCCAGTTTTTGTTCACCCTGGGTATTTAATTTCCTCAGTACCACCCATATCTGGGAAGCATTCCTCAATCCGCAACCCGGGGAGGCGCCCGAATCCACACAGGTGATCAGGGGTTCGGTGTCCATCCTCTGCAAATTAAAATAGAATCAGCTAGCCAAATTCATCCTGGGCCATACGCCTAATTCTATCGGCATTTCTAAGTTTGGTCATCACCTCTTTTGCGCAACTAGCTACTGCCTTTCAGTTTCCAGGAGATTCCAGCATTATTGATATAATGCTCTCTGGTCTTATCGGCTTATTAACGGTGTTAGTCAATTGCGCACGTTGTGTCCTAAAACGGGGGCAGCTCACTAATATGTGCTCAGCATCCTCAACCAATATCGGACAGATGGGGCAGAAGTCATTATTATCCAGGTGAAAACGGTGGAAATAGAATCTAAAACAACCATGTCCAGTCAACAACTGGGTTAGGTGGAAATCTAGTTCCCCGTGTTTCCTGTTGATCGATCTTTGATGTCTGGGAGGATACAATAAGTCTATCGGCCTTTGTTAGAATCGTTCCATCGTTTTTGCCATATTTCTATAGAACGATGACGTTCCACGTTTTTAGCACCTTGTAGAGAATCCACTGCGGCCTTACATATGTTGTGCAGCCTAGCCAATTCATCTGCAGCTAAATCGAAAGGAAGACTTCCGGCAAGTACCTCAGCAGCGTCGGTGGATACTGTCCCGTAACCACTAATAATACGTATACAGCAGCGGTGAGGGTCTACAATGGCCAGCTCACAATACGATTTAATTCCACATGCATGATACCAGATTGGCGCTCCATACATGCTGACACAATTAACAACATAAGCTAATCGCTTCCTCTGGGGCGGGCGTGGGCTACCAATGTTAGGCATGAGTTGACACAAGGCAACTGCAACTCGTTGCGTTTTTTCACCAGATATCTTTAGATGCTCTTTGAAGTTTAACCTGGCATCAGCTGTACACCCAAGTATCGTAAAGATAGCGCAGAACTAATGCGGCCGCTACCAACTTTAAGAGTAATAAAATGTATCACGGTGGGCGCGGGCTCTTTGGGCGAGTCTATGACAGATTAACGATGTTTAAATACGCTCTTAGTCCTAGTCATCGACGCATCACATGCTTCAGAGATATGCTTCATGAGTGTATTTGCCAGAAGGCCTGGTGCACCGTATTCTAAACGCTCTTCTGATATGATTGTGGCGAACACTTCACGGTCTAGCGATCCGATGTTCCATTTCCGTGTGGGCATTCCACCCATTGCACTTGTTCTTCACTTTCTTCTCTGCAATCTCGTACAAGATCGCCCTTTGATCATTGTGAGTGTAAAGGTCGCTTACTCTCCAATTAAGGATCCGCTGAGTCAGGTCATCACTGACGAATGTTACGTCAATGACTGATGGTTTATCTCCCTGAATGAAATTGGATTTAATTCCCTTATGAACCACGTGAAGTTGAAGAGAAATAAGGCCATCAAGCAGCATACTACTTCTGTTATTTGTTGAAGCGCTTCCGCAGGCTGTAGACCACGCATTAAAATCGCCAGCGATTAATAATGGTTTCTTATCCATGGCCTCATCAACTAATTTAGCTACAAGAATTTTAAACTGCTTGTCCGTCAAGCTTGGAGGAGCATATACACTAAAAACTTATATTTCTTGTATTTTAGCCCAGGTTATCAATTCGCTCCGATGACCACATTGCTTTAGTACCTGCCTATTTTGACCAATCCAGAGGGCCACTCTATTGCTTGTATCACTTATCCAGCGCTGTGGTCTGTCTCTGTCACAATATGGTTCGGAGATTACAGCAATGTCTATTCTTAGCTCCTTTATGGTCTAGTTCAGCAGGTCATAGGCCGCTACGCAATGGTTAGTATTCAGTTGGAGTATTCTCATATTTTATGTCTGTTTAAAAACTCCACAGTGATCGAGCACCTATAGCTGTATGCTGGATGGTGAATCTCCTTTTTTCCTTCACATTTACAGAATAAATAGCAGGGCTCGTTTACACATAGCTTGGATAGATGGTCTTTTCCTCCACAGTGCCTGCAAAGATTAGTTCTGTCAGGGCCCGAGCACACGGGCACTAAATGGCCAGTCTGCCAACACCTGAAGCAACGCCTTATTTCTGTTTTTTTCGAACTCTACAGCTGACGCCGATCTGCACGTAGTAACTCAGCTGCGTGGCTATATGGTACAGACACCACCGCCGTTTGAGTACCCCCATAAGCTTGCCGCAAGGAACGAGCGATTAGCATGTTAGTCTCCTTTAGTTCGAGGTGTGTTTTCAGAGCCTCTAATACTTCATTCTTTGTAGTGACCTCATTTATATCTTTAATCTCCAAAGTAATAAGATTAGTCAGGACCGAAGTGGATGCGCTATGGCCAACCTTAGTTTCAATAATGCGAGCCAACTCGTGTGCATCTTTGGCTGTGCGTGCTAACTGAAGTACAAGGGCACCGCTTGCATTTCTGCGTATCCTGCTAACCTCATTCTTCACATGAGATAACTCCGGGTCATTCTTTATTTGACGCAGTACCTCCGCGTATGCAACTCCTGCATTGGCTTTAATCAATATGGAATTAGGTCTATTTCGTCCATTAAGCCTGCGTGCACTAAATAATTCTTTATCTTTACCTTTGGGCTTCTTGCGCTTGATGGTCTGCCATTGATTTTCCTTGGCCTCAGACTTCCTTGTACGTACTCCAACTGATTCTGGTGGTCTCCTTAAGCCCAGTGATGGTTCTTTCATCCTTTTCTTTCGTCCCTTTCTCGATCCGTCATTTCTTCATCCATCATGACATCTCCTTTAGTACTCAATGTACTGTCTATTATAAGTGTGTGTGTGTGTGTGTGTTGTATACAATGGTCGGCAACATATCAACGTTTTGAAGTGGACGCTATTATATAGTGACAGCATTTTATACAGAAACTACTTATAAATTTGTATATATAAAGTACTTTTTAGTTAGATATTATTGAATTGTTTATAAAATCGATTAAATTATTATCTCGAGCGGAGCCTAGACGGGCGATGCTAGTGACTTTAATAAATGCATTTGCATACATAAAAATTGCTTACTTTCTGAAATATTGCTGAAAAATAAAATTATTAGTATAGGACTGTAAATAAAATGTGTTTATTAAGGAAAAATGTTGTTTCATACAAATGGTGTATAACACATTGAAAAATAATTAGTTACTTCTATGAAATATTTAGTAACAGAAATTAGTAAAATATATTTAATTACTTAAATAAATATTTCATTGATACAAATAAAAAAGAATAAAATTAACTAAATCATTTAGTAAAAAAGTATTTAGTAGATCTAACTAGTTAGTTCATAGGCATTACAGTTAAATCTACTAAATGGTAGGTATTTAGTATTAATAACCAAACTAGTATTAATTTAGTATTAATAACTAAACGCATTTCGTAGAAACAAGGGATTAAATTTAAATAAATGTTTGTTACTTTTAATAAAAGCAATTAGTAAATGTTTGTATACAGTAATTCGAAACATGGTGGTCCATGTATATATATATATTTATATCTATGTGTGTATATATGTACGTATATTTATTTATGTGTTATATGCGTGTGTAAGTGTACGTGCGTACGTGCGTTCATACGTGATCCATCTGGTCGAGGCGAAATGAAATAGAGGTTTTACTATCGATCGTTGTCGATCGTCTCGCCATGGATGGAGAATCCTACGTTACAGTCTCGACACTATCTATATTATAAGTGCAATAAATATAAGTGAGGATTAGGCGGTGGTGCATGCGGTAGGCACATGTTCTTTTCGCGCATTCCGTGTCTCGCATGAAGCGTAGCCTGTAATGCATTTTTGCTGGAGACAGTACCACTTAGGCTGTACTTAGCTCTCAGGAGCCAGGTATATTCTTCCTCCCCCGCCCCCTACGATCTCACGTCAGGAGCTTCTTGATTGAAACATTCTTGTTTCGGACGTCAGTCAAGCATTAGCTCCTGTGCTTCGAAAGATTAAAAAAAACAGTTTTTGCACTTATGCAATAGTTATGTAATTTTACTAAATTTTTGTAATAAATATTTAGTTGTTTTAAAGAAATATTGCTTTGTTTTTGGTAATTTTGTTAAATAGTTAGTTAACTTTACTGTTCTATACTTTCATGAATAATAATAAAGATGATAATAATAATAGTAATAGTAATAATAATTTTTTTTTATATAATAATAAAACTAATAATAATAATACTAATAATAATAATAATAATCATAATAATCATAATAATAATTTTATAGAGGAGGAGAAAAATTCTTTATCGATCCCGGGGACTGGTCCCCGGGTATGTGGGAATCACCAACAGAAAGGCATACCGGTTAGCATCTGGGTGAGATAGTAATTTACCTTCCCATGCTGTCAACCGATCCACGGGGCCACCTGACTTATAAGTCTGGCGGTCCACCTTCCGTGCGTATCTTGCTCCCATCGATTCTGCCAGTAAGCCAGCAAACGCTCTCTGGCTTGCTGCTTCCCTTCGGCTTAGCGAAGTGTCCTGTTCATCTGGTGAACGAACTTCCGCTCCTGGGCCAGGAAGTCTACCGGGATCACCCCGGCAACCACTAGGGAGGCGGCCTCCGAGACCGTGCGATACGAATACGCTACACGAAGAGCGCATCTCCTCTGTATAGCCGCCATGCGCCTGCGATACTTTTCGTATTGCATCGTATCGGCCCAGACTTCAGCACCGTAAAGCATGACGGACTCAGCAGCTCGCAGTAGCAGCCGCCTGATGCAGAGGTGTGGTCCTCCTACGTTGACCATGACCCTGCAAAGGGAGGCCGCCACTACCGCCGCCTTGTCCGCCGACCTCCGAATATGTTCCCAGAAGGTGAGCTTCGTATCTAGCATTATCCCCAGGTACTTGACAGATGCCTTGGTCAGGACCGACATCTCCTCAATAATTAACGGCTGCACTCTGGGGACGCGCTTCTTCGTAAGGAGCACAATCTCAGTTTTCGCCTCTGCTAGTTCCAGCCCGTGATCACCCATCCAATGGCGAATTCTTTGCATGGTCTGATCAAGGCGCGTCTGTGCCAGCGTCATATTGCGCGCAATAATAACAGCTGCCACATCATCTGCATACCTGATTAGCGAGCAGTCTTTCGGCATGTCCAACGGAAGGATCCCGTCATAGGAAATATTCCATAGGTCGGGACCAAGGATGGCGCTTTGGGCCGCGCCACACGTTAGCTCTTTTCGCTTAGAGCCCTCTGCCGTTTCGTACAGAATGGATCTGTCCTTCAAATAATCTCCGATGATCTGGAGTAGGTACTTAGGTACATTGAAGACCTTCTCCAGTGCCCTCAGCACGTCTGTCCACCTAACCGAGTTGAAGGCGTTTTTGACATCGAGTGTCACCAGAAGACACATAGGTCGGAAGAAGCGATTCCCCGCTCCGTACTCCTGGCCGCCTCCACTATCTCCTGAATAGCATCTATGGTTGACCGCCCTCTCCGAAAGCCATACTGCCTCTTGGAAAGGTCACCAGATGTAAAAAGCGATGCCTGTAGGCGGAGTCTCACCAGCTTTTCCAGGAGTTTCCCGGCGGTGTCTAGCACGCATAAGGGTCTGTACGCCGACGGAGCACTAGATGATCCTTTGCCTTTGCTTATCAGTACAAGTCTCACCTCTTTCCAGCAGGGATAAAATATTCCCGCGCGAAGGCATGAGTTGTACATGCCAAGCAAGAGTTCAGGATGGCTGTGTACCACCGCTTTCAACGCTTCTGCCGGAAGTCCGTCAGGTCCTGGCGCTTTTTTGTTCTTCAGAGAGCGTACTGCTCTCTCTATCACCACCCTTGTGAAAGGCGGTGCCTCAGGACCCTCGGGAACAATAATAATAATACTAAGTTTTTTTTTGGCAGCTCACGGGACGCATTAATGTAGATTCATACATTTGCCCTCAAATATTCTAGTGAAGCTCCAATGCTTGAAGCTCACTCATGCATCTATAATCACTAAGATCCCTTTTACAGGATCGTTCGCTTACGCTCCACGTGTGTTTTCACTCCTCAGGAGATACCCGTTTATAGAGTCTCTGAGCGAGTGTGCCTTCCTTCATCTCTATATTACTGACGAAGGTCTGTTTATAGGACCTGCAGCTTCAATCATGGTCGGCACGAAAGTCCCTATTCAGTTATATTTTCAGGTCTTCCAGCACATTATTGCTCCGTGCGTTAACTCATTTACTCCGGAATATCCTTTTGAGGGGATATCTGCTCACTCATAAAATGGAAGCTATCTTACTATCTTTTCACCCTTCCATTCATTGGTAGGAGGAGGTACTCTTTTAAGCCCATCACCTGATCGGCTGAGGGATCGTGAAACAGCCGATCTTCTTCAAGATACAGACAACGGATGGGAATAATAATAATTTATATGTGTTTAGTGCGTAGTGACATGGGTTTCCTGTCGAGTCGCACATACTCCGGTGGTCGTTTTTCAAGACCATTCTTGCTGAACGACCATCGGAGATGCATAAACAGCATTCACAGACTCCGCAAAAAAAAAATAATAATAATAATAATAGTAATAAAGAGGAAATTCGGGAGAGGACTATTCGTTCTGGTGTAATAAAATAGTAAAATGAAAAATTTAATTTACTTAGATTTATTTTTGACTCTTAAGGCATAAAAAAACCTCTTCACAATCTGAGGAGGAAAAAGCCGAACAAATCAAAGCACAAGAAATTAGATCGCGCGTGTACACATTTTAACGAGCGCTGGCTTTTAATAATAAACAATTCCTTACAAATGGAGTACTCCATCGCTTTGATCGCCTCACTGTATAGCCCAGTGCTCGTGAGGCGGGTAATGTCAATGGGGGAGAGTTATTCCGCTGAACGTTCTTCTCTGTGTCGTAGCCCCGACGTCTCGGAAATGAGATATCTCTTGCCACGGACGGCAGCCAATGGGCATCAGTGCCGACGAGAATACCCTCGGAGATTTCACGCGCAATGAAATCTACACAAGGTGAAGTCCTTGTCCCGCGGATGCGCAAGATAATTACTTCACAAAAAGAATACACACGGCACTCACACAAACTCTATTTATAGCGAATTACAAGTCGATCAAATACAAGCAAATTTGAATTTAAATTTACTACTAATATCGCGATACGCCGCAGTATATAACAGTTCATAGAGCATCCACCGAGGTCTATAATACACCAAACCTACAATACTAGTAAATACGAAATAAACTTATTTCTAATTAAAACGAAAGAAAGTATTGAAATCAATTTTTACATAATCAAGTATATGTAAATATGTATGAGTACCAATTCAAGTAAATTTGGAAATTATTATTTATTATTATTCAATAAAAAAGCATGCACTCACTTATTTATAACATGGCAATACAGTACTACGAAAATGTAATTTAAAAATTATTTTAACATGTACTTGCGGGTAATTTAAATGGTTAAAAAATATTGTAGAACAGTATCTTCTACAGAACAGTACACAAATTAAACTATAGTTCATAGTCCATCAAATGAATTCAAATTAATTAATTGTACGTTCAATATTTACGCATGTATTTTGAAAAGACATTCAATAATTTAATATATTTTTATCAACGTAAATGCTTTATTTTATTAAAGAAACTAAAAACTATTACAACGTATGTTATAATCTACTACTATAAAACATATCCATTCATAATTGCTTGAATATTTCAACCTTTTATCGGTAAGTCCAGTTAAATTATGAAATAAAGAAGATGACTTCGGTAATATTTGTTGTCATCAAGATGTTTAAATATGGATCTTTTTGTAACATATATTTCGTTATACTGTCATTAATAAAATAATTTATTATGAGTAAATAAATTAACATTCTTTTTCTTAAATTTTTGTATTCCACTATCTTCTACTTGATGAAATTTATAACTTGTAAGATCACTATGATCTTTGCTTAAGAGCCAGTAACATGAACATTTGACAAAATCATCATTACTCAGATCCGCAATTACATTTTCATAACATATTGTACAATTACCTTGTCAGATAAATTTTTAATATTCTTACAAGATTCTATTATAAATGATTTGATGGAAAGTACAATTTATTGAATCTGAAAACTGGTTTTCAACTGATTTCCAAATGATTTCCAATAATTTTTTTCATAAATGATTTCAATTATTGCAAGTCATATAAACTGATTTTAAACAGTTTTCAAATGATTCATATAAGAGAGTCCGATGATTTCACAGAGTAAACAGATTTCCAGTGTAATTTGATATAATAGATTAAGACAAAAATACATACATTAACGTCGTAAAAAACAATGGATCATTAAAACAAATGTCTAAGTACATTTTATAACATCTGTTATATATATAACAGCATGCATAGTTTACACAAATATATCTAAAACTCTAAAAAATAATAATAAATAAATAGTTTTAACGGAAATGCAGCTTAATAAAGTAATGAGATCGTTTACCAATAGCCGAGTTTATTTTCACATCATTTGGTCGTGCGGACTCATAAAAAAGAGTTAATTATCTTGAATCATCGATATTTTTAGGTGAACATTCTTCTGTTATTTTCTCTGATAATTCATTCTTATTAAAAAAAAAGCAGGTATGAACTTGCCAGGCCCATTCCCACAAAGCTTATGCTGTTTTTTTTTAATAATTAATTTTTGCATGAAAACATGTTACAGCATATACAATAATCTGAATAAATGAAGCTTTATTGGTAAATAACTTTCAATTTTGTCACTACATACGTTCGAAATAGCCAAAAATTAAAAGATTTCGAAAAATTCGGTTGACAGGAATCCAGCTTGGACAATTGACAAACTTCAATTTGGTCAGGAAGTCTGGTACTTAACGACAGTAAACAATCAGATTCCGTTATTACCTGAGTCCAATATATAAGCGAAAATCGTACTTTTACACAAATTTAAAATAGTAATCTGCCATTAAAAAGAACTTCAAGAAATAATATGGTGGAACATGTGATTGATTAAGTAGTGTATATATGCTTTAATCCTGCGTATAAATTTCTATTATATTTATTCTTGTCGACAGGTTTTGTAAGCATAATTCTGTTATTATAGAAGTTTTGCTATTCGTTTAGTTCGTACAAGAGATTATATCATACTTTAAGTACTTTTCAAGGTACATATATTAATTTTCTTGGCATATTCTTTCTGAATATTTGACTAATCTCTTTCAAATGAATTCTAATTTAATGTACATAATTAATGAAAAGTAAAAATTTACATTATGATTCTGTGCTTTCACCTGAAAGTATATATATTTAAGTTATTTTAAGTTATTTAAGTATTTAAGTTATTTTAAGTTATTTAAAAGTATATTATTTCAGACTGCGAGTATGTATATTTAAGTTCAATATTGGATTTGTTCACCTACAAATTTTGTGAGAACGGGTCTGGCAAGTTCATACCTGCTTTTTTTTAATAAGAATGAATTATCAAAAAAAATAGTACATGAATATTCACCTAAAAAGATAGATGACTCAAGAGAATTAACTCTTTTTTATGAATCCACACGTGGACCAAACGATGTGAAAATGAACTCAGCTATTGGTAAATGATCTCATTACTTTATTAAGCTGCATTTCCGTTAAAACTATTTATTTATTATTATTTTATTGAGTTTTAGATATATTTGTATAAACTAGACATGCTGTTATATATATATATATAACAGGTGTTATAAAATGTACTTAGCCATTTGTTTTAACGATCCATTGTTTTAAGACGTTATTGTAAGTATTTTTGTTTTAATCTATTATTGAATTTAAAAAACTATTTTCTATAAATTTTTTATACAATTCATGAGATGTATTTAAAATTCTTACTATGTTAAGGCATATCAAACTCGCCTAACTGTTAAAAGTTATATATTTATAATATATTTTTTTTAATAAAAATGCTGATTACACAAAATAAAATTTTTATTCAAGGAAATATTATGTAAAATATAAATATATTATTTAATAAATTATATATTTTTTACACACACACGCGCGCGCGCGCATATATATATATATATATATATATATATATATATATATAAATCATTATATATTAATTATACTTTTCTTAACACTTTTAGAAAAATCCATGAGGTATGCCATTTATCCCGAATGTACAGATGATGTGAAAATGGATTCGGATTTCTAAATGATCTCGTTACTATTTTAAGCTATGTTTTCGTTAAACTATTGATTTATTTCTTTGTTTCAGAGTTTAGATATATTGTATGTTCACATCATTTTGTCCACGCGTAGAGTCATAAAAAGTAGAAATATAGCAATCAGAAAAATAGCAGTAGAATGTTTACCTAAAAACATCTTTTTTATGAGTCCACACGTGGACAAAATGATGTGAAAATAAACTCAGCTATTTGTAACTGATCTCATTACTTTATTAATCTGCATTTCCATTGAAATAATTTCTTTATTATTATTTTTGTAGAGTTTTAGATATATTTGTGTAAACTATACAAGCTGTTATTTAAAGGAATGCATATAAAATGCAGTTAGCCATTTGTTTTATTTCGGAAGATTTTAAAAAAATTTTATTAGTAAATATTATGCACTTATATGAAATTTTTTTTGTTTTACTATGAAAAGAGTTACAATATAATTGCATATATTATTATTATGTATTTAAATTACTATGCTACGAATACACCAAACTCGCCTAACTATTTTACTTTTGTTAAAAGTAGAATAATTTTTGTGTTAATATTTGGAACTTTCGGAAAGCATAATATTATATAAATTTTTTATAAAATACATGAGAAGATGTATTTAATTTTATTATGGTTTCCTTTGTCACAGTTAGTAGGACATTTTACTATATCGGTGAACTAATTTCTAATTGAATTATAGAATAATTTTTGTTAATTTTTGAAACTTTCGAAAAGTATATTATAAAAAATTTCTATTAAATAATATTATATAAATTTTTTATAATATTTAAAACATACCAAAATTAGGAAAATGAATATAATTGTCTGATAGAAGAAGGACAGTCCATCAAAATACATCGAACGCTCATGCATAACCTCATATTACTAAACTAAAGCGTCTTACTATACTATATATTATCTTACTATACTATACAGATGCCTTAGTGCTGACTTTTACTACAGTTTGGACGGCGTTAGTGCTGAAATTTTTGCCGTATATTTACTATCACATCATATCATATCATATCATATCATACTCATATATATATATATATATATATATATATATATATATATATATATCTATATATATATATATACTATTAGGAGTGTGAATAAGTCTTTCCCGTTTTTTGTAAGAGATGGCGCCACCAATACTGTGCGAGTATTCAATGGTTACATATGTCATAATCAAAGCTTATTCATATGTCAACAATTCCATACTAACACATTAGTTAAAACTTTTTCGCATCATAAATTTTTGATATCGTGAAAATGTCGAAATTTGAGCCGAGTCGACGTCATTTGCGGGAAGTTTCACTTTATTGGTTCAATTTGAAGAAATCTGCTGCCGAGACGCATCGATTGCTTTAGGAGGCTTATGGAGAAGGTTGTGTCGATGATTCAAGTGCTCGCGGATGGTTTCGACGCTTCAAAAGCGGTGATTTCGACGTGGAAGACAAGGAGCGTTCCGGGCGGCCGCAAATCTTTGAAGATCGAGAATTGGCGACTTTGCTTGATGAAGATTCTTGTCAAACGCAAGAAGAACTTGCTGAAGCATTGGGAGTTGACCGAACAAACATTTCCAAGCGTTTGAAAGCCATGGGAATGATCCAAAAGCAAGGAAATTGGGTGCCGTACGAACTGAAGCTGAGAGACGTCGAACGGCGTTTTTTCACTTGCGAACAGCTGCTTCAGCGACATAAAAGAAAGGGTTTTCTGCATCGTATCGTGACTGGCGATGAAAAGTGGATACGTTACGATAATCCGAAGCGAAGAAAATCATGGGGACTACCCGGCCATGCATCATCATCGACGGCCAAGCCAAATATTCATGGCGCCAAGCTCATGCTCTGTATATGGTGGGACCAGATAGGTATGGTTTACTAAAAGAAATGATGGCAAAATAGGGTTTTTTATCAACAACCTCGAAACTATGTTATATATATATATATATATATATATATATATATATATATATATATATATATATTGTATGTATATTATATTGTACATATTAGATATACACATTTTAAATAAAGTTTACTCAGAAATATTGTATTGGCGTCTACAGGCGGTGGATTACGATATCCCGTTGCCTCAAGACGATTTCTATAAGCAGTTGTGTGTTCGGATGATAGAATACGATGTCCAGGTGTCCGGGCGATTTCTACAGGAAATATTGTATTTAGTTGATAGAAAACGACGTCCAGGTATGAGGAAATCAACTTCTATGGGAAGATTCGTGTTGGGACGATCAAATTCAATATCTAGGTCTTTCCGAACGACTTCTACGGTGAGTATTGTGTTTAGTCGTTAGGAACCGATGCTAGCTTTCTCGGGACGACTTCTATTGGGAGTTTCGAGTTCGGATGATAGAATGCAATTTCCAGGTGTTTTGGACGGCTTTTACGAGGAATTTCATGTTCTGACGATAGAAGACGATGTCCAGGTATGAGGAAACCAACATTGCGCTTATTACATAGTTACAGGTGGATTGGATTCACTAACTGGATGTTTAACCGCGTAGAATACAGTTACCATATAAGGAGGCGATGTATTCCTCCGTTGAACTGCATGCGTTAATGAATTCGGCGCCGCTGGTGCTGATCTTCCTTGCAGACAGTCCTGTATTCGATGTAATGGTGAATTGCAGCGGAAGCATGTACCTCTTTCACGCCTTGGATTACTGCACTCGATCGACATATGACCATTTCCTTGACAATTATAGCAGCGAATATCTTTCCGTTTTTCCGACCACAGGCTGTCATGTTCTGATCCTGCCCTTCTGAACGTATTATAGGTACCCTGATCAATAATTCTTTTACTTATGCTGATGTCTTTGTAGGCATCGAATAATTGTTCCTTGCTAGTGTACCGCACTGCACGAGCTTGATTTTGCATTACTAAGTCACTAATGCCATCAATCAAATAATCTATTATTTTCTCTTCAACGACCGGCACTTTATTGGCCAAAATCACTTTTTCGCGGTAATAATCCATGAAAGTTTCTGAACCTTTCCACGTTTTAGCTTCAAAGATTTTCCCCAAGGCGACTCTCGATGGTTGATGGTCGAACATATTCTCCATGTTCCGCAGTAAGTCCTCTACACCCAGTGTCAAATTCTCAGGCATAGAATGGTACCATTCTGCTGCGCGTCCTTTCAACTTCGAGTTGATTAGTACTCGCGTGGCACTTCCGTTGAGTTCGTAGTTTGCGCGCAACAAATCCACTTGTTGTTTCCACCTTTTAAACGTATTTTCACTTCCATCAAATTCACATAACAGATCTTTACACGCACTCAGTCCTGAGAACGGATCGGTATTCATTTGACTTACTATACTTGGTGACGATTGCAACATATTTTGTTCCATGCGCATGACTTCTAGTTCTCTTTTTAACAGGTCTATTTCTCTCTTCATTAGCTCTACTTTTTTTTTTATCAAGTCGCTCTCAACACTGTTGGAACATGCATTCCGTCTCACTTCATTTTCTACGGATAACTATCGCTGCTCTCTCTCCGAAGTGTTCCCTTCGTTCACTCACGTCTCTCTTAAGTCTTGCATTTCCTCCTCTAAGACACTCCAAATTAAAGGATTATACTTTTCAAGACGAATACTTAATTCGGCCTTCGTTTCTGACACTAGTAAATTTCTTATACGGCAAGCATCTTTTAGTTCACTCAACGAAAAACGACTCGACATTATAATGGACTTTAACTTGATAAATACAAAGTTGAACCTATGAAATTTACACACAAACACACAAAAAAATCACAATCTTACGTACACGAATAATTATAACCTTGTTCTGATCCCACTGCTGAGACTGTAGAGGGCAAATATAAAATGTCAAAACTTAAATAGAAATTAATACAATGTTCTTTTAATATAGTTTATTGATAAAATACAAACATACGTAAATACAAATGGCTACAATATTCGCGGGAGCTCAGCCTTATGTTACCGTTCAATTTCCCTACTCAGAACAAATTCCCCGTACTCATATCTTTCACTCAGCTCATTATCTCGTGATAGCCATCCCCCTTATTACCACTAGTCGTTCCAAACGATTGTCGGGCAGAGTTTCCCTGCGCGGGTCTCTGCCCGCACATGACATGTTCTTACTAATATGAGGCATGCACAACCCTGCTTGACGTAATTAGACTAACTGAATCCCTACAGTATAATTAATTTAATTTCATAATTATAAAAAATTTCATTTTGTAATAAATGTGAACAAAAAATTAAAAGCAGTATTTCATTTTAAGATCATTCATATTTAATAATTTAAACGTCAACTCTTAAACGTAAGATACATTTCAATTTCAAATTCAAATTTTGGCGCGCTTCTTACTTTTTTAGGACATTGGATGGAGGCGCTAAAACCTACAAGTATTGAAAAATATATAAGTGAACTGAGTCTATACTCAAATTATAATTGTAATATGTGTATATATATTGTAATTAATTAGAGAATATAAAAAATGAATATAAATAAATTAAGTCACATATAGCTAGTACTTGTTTGCAGCTACACTCTATTTATTATATATAAAAATGTACAGAAATTTATCCCGTTACTGAATATATTCGCAATAATTTTTTAATTAAACAAGTATTTAAATTTATATAAAATTTATAAAACTGTTCAATGAAACTTAGTAAAGAGTATAGTAAAATTTCTTGAAAATATAAATTACAAAATATTTCAGTAAAATTTACAGACTTGTAAGTCTGTGGCCAAATTACTTGACTGATGTAGTATAATTTCATAAATTTTTTGTGAAAATAACTTAATTTTAACAGATAATTTTAGATACGCTGTATTGTTTTGTGGAATTAAATTAAATAATTAAGATATATTTCTAAGAATATAATATATTCACACTTGGGTGATTCCACAGATTATGCGATATACAACATCGACAAATTTATCTCACCGATGATTAAATCAGATGAGAGATTTTCTTTCCTCGATATGTGCAAAATATAACTTTTAATTTTTGAAGAATAAGTTCAAATTATTAGCAGAAGTAAATACTATTTGTACGTTTCGCCCTCAGTTACTTGCTGGGCTCGTCAGTAGGACGGCAAGTAACCAATTCCTAGACGTACAATGCTTGCTAAAATCGCTGAAAACTTATAATATAAAGACGATAAAATTATCTATGGGACATGAATATTGTGTAAAAATGCGGAATTTCAAATTATTAATTGTACATATCTTAGAAAGTTAAATAGCGACTTTTTGCTATATAACTATATAACTATATGTATATAGATATATCACTATCATAATTTCATATAACAAATTTCTTTCACTATTATTGTATATTCGTATTTTTTATTTGCAATGAAAAATTTATAATAATTAGGAAAAGGCTTTTACAAATAATTTTTGGAGCTTCGGAGCATTAATATTATACATCAAATTAGCTGAATTAATACTGAAATAGTGAAAAGCATTAAAAATTTTGTATATAATAAGAAATAAATGATAGTATACGAAACAATAGAAAGTTTGTTAAAAATTATTTTAAACAAAATTTACAGATCTACCTAAAATAAATTTTTTACATTCGATATATTTTTGCTTTAAAATTATAATTTTTTTAGCAAAATTAAAATTTAAAAAGTACTTACACCATGTATGATCTGAACGGCGGATTAGGATGATTATAGTAGCTGAAAATGCTTATTATTAATTGCGTTTTTCTCGATAATTATTAGCTTTGCAGCAAAAATGGATAGAACATAAAAAATTCATTTGAATAGGATCTACAACTATTATTTGAACAATTTTTTTCTAAACTCAAAATGTTCCTTAAAACTTGGTTTTGATCATTTTTACAAAACGTGGGTGCCTGGTGTTACCACATCCAGATTAGGTACCGCAACGGACGTTGCTCCATTTGTCAGTACATTCAAAGAAATCATTTACACTAATTTTTGGCTGAGGATAAATTGATCACTAAAATATGTCGCTGTCTCCCGGACTATATATACTGTAGGTGATTTATTATTTGTGGATGCCAACATTTCAGCCCCATCTAGCGACTTCACTATGTATTACAGTAATATTAACGTTATATTAGTTTGAATAATATATCCGTAATATTATATTTTCAATATTTCAAATAGAATATTACAGAAACATTTAAACTAAAATGGTAGCAAAGACAACGTTTGAAATATATATGTAATATTTCTGTGATATTTATTTAGGAACATTTCAAATGTAATATTACGGATATATTTCACACTTATTGCGAATATAATTGACATTTGTAATATTACAGATATATTATTGTACCCTAACCGAAGATTTACAATATAACCTGCTAACCGAGTTGATTATCATTGTTCTCTGAATTTTTCTTCTATTTAAGTTGATGGTAGTTCCTTTAAGTGCACTATGATTAATTATCCCAAAATCTCTTACGTATACAATAAAGAACGTTTTTTATTTTGCTGCTGTAAGTTAAACATTATGTCGATCGCAGTTTTATTAAAAATTTGTATAGAATTACTATAGAATTATATAGGATTGTTTGTTTGTTTGTTTGTTTTTTTTTTTTTTTTTTTTTTTTTTTTTTTTTTTTTTTTTTTTTTTTTTTTTTTTAATTATCGGTGCTAATCAGTGACAGAGGTCTACGATGTGTTTGTAAACAAAGCACATGTAAATAATTACATGTGGTGCCTGTATCAATCGGCCGAGACCGGGATTTGAACTCGGATCACCGAATTACTAGTCCTTCGCTCTAGCGATCGAGCCATCGTAGGCCTCATATATAGGATTGTATAAGATAAGAAGAATTGGATTACTATAGTTTTATGCATGTTTATTTTTGTATTTTGTTAAAGAAAATTAATTTACTGATTTTATTTAATATTCTTTGATTCTTCTCTAGCCGACACTAAAACTGACTTATACATGTTATATATATATATATATATATATATATATATATATATATATATATATATATATATTATATATGCATCTATACTGTATTTATAAAAATATATTTTAACTACCAATAAGTTCACATTAACTTATTTCTCGTTTTCCAGTTTCTTCGTTCTTAAATTTTCTATAAGAGATACTGTTGATGCATTGACGCTAATTATGCGCTGTTAAATTTACCTCGGATAATATCCGGGCCTGCAAGATAATGTACGGTGGTGTGGTTCTGCTCTTCACGCAGTAACGACTAAGGGAAAAGCAAGACGTCGAATTGAGGAAGTCTGCGGCAAGTGGTGAAGAGATCTTCCGTCAGGTTCGCCCTCTCATTGCCGTGTTGATACGGTCTTTTTAAGTACATATAGTATAAGAGGGCGATGAGGGGAGGAGGGAGGCAAGGACAGAATGTGTAAGCGCGCTGCTTTATCAGCTCACGCACGCACCGTGGAAAAGAAGGGTTTGTTGAAAGTCGACGGCGTGGACGCGCGCGCGCACTGCATCAGCATCATTGCAGCTATATAGCGCGGATGTGCGGAACTGAGTTGATACTCAAGCGCAATAGAAACGACAGCAGCAGCAGCGCCTCGTACGAGCGCGATCGAGCAGACAGAGTCTGCACGCCCCCCCCCCCCATTTCTCTCTCTCTCTCTCTCTCTCTCTCTCTCTCTCTCTCTCACTCTCTCTCTCTCTCTCTCTCTTTCGCTTAGTGTTAAATCAGCCGTGGTGCAGAGTAGCTGTATATATTTGTGGCTCCGTGGCGTGTATAAGAGTGGGAGACTGACGGCGACGACGGCCGTGCTCGCGCACTCTTCGTGATTGTTCTCGAGCTATCCTCTGCGCGTATGTACTTTGAATAAAAAAGAATTCATAATATAATACCAAGTTTTTAAGAGCGAGGAAGAAAATAAAGCATAGATATATAAAGAACAATAACAACCGGAGAGGCCGACGCGAATTCTCCGCGTGCGGCTCTCTTTTTCACTTTATCTCAGCTGTGCGCGGAGCGCACAGACTGAAGTGGGTATCGTCATCATCTTCATAAGCAGATCGTTAGGATTTTCCGTCTATCCGGATAACCGAGAGCTGCACGCCGCGAGTGACTGTTGTAAGTAATATCTGCTATAATATTGTAATACGTTATCGTCGTGACACTGCCTTCAGTTCAGTCAGTATCTATATATATATATATATAGCACACTTTGACGGGGTGCTCCCTCCAATATATATATATATATATATATATATATATATATATATATAAATTATGTATGGTCGAAAATCGATGGCTCTCACGGGAAGCTCGCGTGGGGGTATAGAGAAGCAGAGGTGCACCTGTACGTGGTACGTATGCATCGTTACCTCTCCTCATGTGGATGTGTACCTCTCTTTGTATCTCTCTCTCTCTCTCTCTCTCTCTCTCTCTCTCTCTCTCCTCTCTCTCTCTCTCTCTCTCTCTCTCTCTCTCTCTCTCTCTCTCTCTCTCTCTCTCTCTCTCTCTCTCTCTCTCTCTCTCAGTCTCTCTTGCTCGCTCTCACACACATACTCTGTGTACGTTGCGCACGCGTGCGTGTACAGAATTGTCGCGCGAACGCCTTCCTCAGGGTGAAAAACAGCCGTCCGTCGTTTCTGACTATTATAGCGGTTGTATTATATAGCCCTCACGATCGGTACTGTCTTTTTGGCACAGTTTTATTCGCGCATATATACCTGTACGATCGATTGCGTGAGCACTCCAACAACCGTACAAAGTCTAACCCGCTCATACTCAAACGTTCACAAGTCACTAATGCGACTGCAGAGTTGAAATTTCTTGTTAATTTTTTAAATCTTTGAAATCTCCATCTATCTGTCCCCCGCGCTCTCTCTAATCGTGCATCGAGGAGAGACAGAGAAAAAAAAGGAATTTATATATATATATATATATATATATATATATATATATATATATATATATATATATATTTATATGATAATTGTGGTTTTCTCTTGATCCAAATTTCTTATGTCATGTGGCGCCTTGATAATGTCTCCTCTCACGTTTTTGACGCGTTCTGTGTTACACTGAATACCACCACTGGTGTTAGATGCAATGTGCAAATATAAATATAAATGCGCGTGTGTGTATAAACGAAACTGCAGATATGCTCCCAGCTTTCGCGCGTCTTTGATCGCGTGCATCAAGTCTGCAGCACAGAATTAATTATTGTATTATTATAGGTTATATATAACGCGAAAGAGGTTAATTTTGCATCTCCGGTCACAATTGGTTTTTATTTCATCGTATCAAATTGATCTAGCTCATTTCCTTTGATGTTAGGGGATTTGTATATATTCAATCCTCATCGCTTGTGCAATTTACGGCTTTACAATTTGTGCATCGAAACATTTGGATTTTTCTTTTTTAATGGGAAAAATATCTTGAGATTCAATTCAATGGCAAGGTTAGTAAATGCATTCACATTTCTGTAACACACGCGTGTTTATATAGTTTTTTGTGCATTATAACGGGATTTATACCAATCGTACCATTTAACTCTTTCGTGCTACTTTGAGAATTGAGTAATTACGGTAAGTCCGATTTAAATGGAATTGATTAACGTTCAATACATATAAGTTTTTTAATATATACTTTTCAAATATTTAAATGTATTTTAAAATACATTTTCTACGCTTGTAACGTATCCGGAGTTTTGGTCCGAATCTGAAATGTGTATCGTATAAAAATCCTTTGCAAATAACTGAATTCCATTATTAATTATTATGAAATTGAAGCTAAATGTTATAATATTGTATCAATTTGATATGATATAGCAGTAGTATTAAATAAATATAAAATTTCTTTAAAACCAAAATAAGACCAATAAAAAATTATTTATTCAATTTAAGATTTTATTGAATAAATAAATTTATTCGCCTTTGGTGTGTGTGTGTGTGTGTGTGTGTGTGCGTGCGTGCGTGCGTGCGTGTGTGTGTGTGTGGATATTATATACAGCTTTTACGGGGAAAATTGTACTTTCGAGTTCGGGCGGTAGTCGGTTTCAATACGACTTCTCAGATTATCCTGACATACCTGGACATCGTTTACTACCAACTAAAGACAACACTCTCCGTAGAAGTATTGCAGGCTAACACCTTAGTCACAACGCTAGGCATTACACGTAGCTAAGATTGCTCTGATGCCTCAGAATAATAATTTTTAGTCGTTGCGATATTCAACTGTTTGCACTCAACTATTTACAAGTATTATAAGAATTGCGAGAAGAATATTGTTGACGGTTATAAATTAAAAAGTTAGTGTATATATATATATATATATATATATATATATATATATATATATATATATATATATATATAGCAACATTTGTCCTTTTACACTATTGTCATGAACAGATAAAATTTTAAATGACCAAAAGAGGACCATATGTTTCGAATTTAGTTTACTATATATTTAAGTCTCATGTTATACTATCTTTTCAATTGCTTTATCTTATTTTGTTTTGGGCATTATAACTCTATTTTTTTAATGAATGTATAAACGAATGCATTTTTAAATAATTTTATTGACTATTATTATATCATTAAAATTCCAAAAATAATAATACAGTTCATTAGAAATACCGCAGGAAAAACTTGCGAAACGAGGAATTTTCATGAGAAAAACCATGAAAACACAGGATTATATGGTAATAACTCATAAACATATATACATAACAACTCGATTGTACACTGAGCGCGGAGGATGGAATATTTATATTCGATCCTAGCTAGGAAATCTTAACTTAACTCTATGTAAGTAAAAAGAAACTACATTTAAGTAGAGTCAAAATAGAAATTTCTGTTTTTTCCTGAGACTTCCTATTTGGAGTAAAATTAAGTAAATCTAACAAGATTTAATAGAATAATACATAGAATATTATGAAAATGGAATAATTACAGGGAAATACTACTCGGATGTAGCGAATTAATACTTATGTGAGAACATCAGTGGTATTGATAACTAGAATCTAGCTTGTACTACTAGGGATATGTCGAAGATATTTCTACACGCGGATATGCGTTTATTTTGAATAGGAATAAAGTAAGACAGTGGGATGTGATTCTGATACGATTAACGTATGTATTTCGACAGCTTGACAGCGTACGAACGACAATGCGAATATGGCATAAACTCGGGCATGAATCAGTTGTGATTTTCATAAATGCGAATACGATGAGATTATTTTATCCGTATCGGATCAGATGTAGGTATGACACAGGGAGAGTTTTACATGGGATTAAATATATACTTCTTTAATATCCTCTTTACGTATTACTGTATACTTTGAAGATTCTCAAATCTGGTTAAATAAATATAAATTATCAGAGCACAATGTATAAATGTACCGATGCATACATCTTAATATTTCAAATGTAAATTATTATATAAAATGCATATTAAAAATCATTTTTTATAGAAACATTAAACTTTACGTTTTTCTTTCATTCTCAACTAAATTTTATTATTTTTATTGTTGTACAGCTGGTACAATTGATTCTCAAATTAATTTTGTAAGAAAATCGAGTAGATGGTAAAGAAAACTAATAAATATGTAATATGTACTATTTTCTCAAGAATATTACATTTAGAGAAAACGTCACATTTAATATTATATAAATATTAAAATAGACACTTGGTTAGTTTCACAAAATTATTTTATTCAATCGACGGCTGTTTCGGCGATTAAGCCATTTTCAAGATCTTATACAGATGTGAAATTGTAATACAAAAGAAGTTTATATATAAAGAGAATAGCGGTAATATTATTCGGTAAAGTAGGGGTAACTGTAAGAGGGGGAAATTACATATTAGGATAACGGTAAATCGGATTATAAGGTAATTAAAGGTAATTAAAATTTTGAGGCAAGGTTTAGTAACGGAGAAATAACAAAATTCGTCATATCATTAGTGACATTTTTGTTATTATTTAAAGCTTTTTCAATTTCCATAATTTCTAAACTATCTAATCTTTTACTTTTGTTAATATTGTGTAATAATTTGCAATTATTAATATCTAATTGATGACAATTATTAACACAATGTTCATAAATACCTGTAGTATTTTTATTAAACGTTATCGAATTTATGTGTTCTTTAATTCTAGTTTTTATTGAACGGCCTGTTTGACCGATATAAATTGCATCACAGTCTAAACAAGAAATTTCATAGATACCACTTTTTTTGGAAGTTTCTGTTTTTTCTTTATTGTTAACTAATAAACTTTTAAGATTATTTTTATTTAAATTAATTGTATGGATATCTAATTGTTTTAGGTAATTACAAACTTTTAAACTTACAACTGGTACATGATTAATATAACAATATGTATCATTTTTTGTTTTTGGAGATGCATAAAAATGTTTTTAAAGTAATCTAAAACGTTTTTTGACTAATAAATTGTCTATAATATGTTCATCAAATCCATTATTTTTAGCTAAAGTTTTAATTCATTAATAAAATTAAGTTTATTTAAAGGTAAGGAAAGTAATCTATGGATAAGAGAATGGAAAGCACTAAATTTAATATTGTTGGATTGATTAGAATCAAAAGGTGTCAAAACATCTGTAAAAGTTGGTTTTCTAAAGATGTTGAAAGTGAGTTTATTGTTGACTCTATGTATTGATAAGTCGAGGAAATTAAGGCAATTTGAATTTTCCACTTCTAAAGTAAAATTAATATTATTATGAAAAGAGTTTAAAAGTGTTAACAATAAATATAATTATCTATCTCTGCCTGTTCATAAACAAAAAATGTCGTCGACATATCTAGACCAAAAATGAACATTATTAAGTAACGGTGATTTTCTTTGAAATAAAATTATTTCAAAGTCAGCCATAATATCTCGCTTAATAAGGGTGATAGAGGAGAGCCCATAGGTAAACCTTCTAATTGTAAGTAATATTTGTTGTTAAATCTAAAATAACCTTGTTTTAAACAAATATTTAATAAAAGTAAAAATTCTTCTTTTTCAGTATTTGATAAACTAATATTATTGTGTAACATTTTTGTTATAATATTAAATACAATTGTTGTTGGAATAGAAGGGAATAAATTGATCACGTCAAAAGAAATCAATTTTGTATTGGGTGGTAAGCTTAAATTAACTAATTTTTCTGTTAAATGTAAAGAGTTTTTTATGGCAAACTGTGAATCAAAATTTAACAATTTAGGTAACAAAGAATTTAATTTTTTACACAATTTATAGGCTGGATCATTCACATAAAATACTACTGGTCGCATAGGTAAATTTTCTTTGTGCATTTTAGGGAGTGAATATAAAATTGGTGCTTGTGGGTTCATACATTTAAGAAAATATTTTTCACTATCCTGGAAAACAGAACAAGATTTTAACGTTGTTATAAGATCAGTTTGAAAATTATTAGTTGCATCATTATTAACAATTCTAAAATTATCATTTTCAATTAAATTTAAAGTTTTTTTAATATAGTCTGATTTTTCTAAGATTGTAATTGTGTTACCCTTATCGGCTTTGCATAGAATTAGATTATTATTGATTAATTTTGATTTAATAGAACTAATTAATTCTTTTTCTAGAAGATTATTATTTATTAACGTTAAAGTACTATTATTTTTTATCATCTCTGTCAAAATGAAAAAATGTTTTTTATTACTAAAATTATCATTTTGTGAGAAAACCGACTTTTTGGAATTTAAAGCTAAATCCGTATTAACAAATAACAAAGATAAATCATTTCTAGAATTAAGGTTTGCACAATAATTTAAGCATTTGTTTAACAATGTTAGTTCATTAAGAGAGAAGCTCACATTGCTAAAGTTTTTTACACGATCATAAAAAACATTATTTTGTTTATTATTGTTTAAAGTATAACTATAGTCTGTAAGGTTATTGTGAGAGTTATTAACCTTATTATATTATATATTATTCACATTTAATATTCTCGATGCAATAAATATTTACTATAAAACAATTATAACCTCATATTTAATAAAGTATTTAAGTATGTATTAATATATTCACTCAGGAAAATATAACTACTCTGTTAAACATAATTGATAATTTAAGATATAATCTAAATTTTGTATAGACTAAATTTTAAGAAAGAAAATTATATACTATATATAAAATTTAAAAATAACTCCCGCAAAACATCCTGCATAAGTTGGTAAAAAAAGACTTGTTTATACAACATGAGTGTTAACTAAACTGGTTCAGTTACTCATTATAACAGTGATACTTTTGTGTCATCTACTTCACAGTTGAAAATCATTCCACCCCGGAAATTCAATTAAAAGGTTCTGGATTAATTGACAATTCGATCTAAGTTTGTAAATTTACTTTATACCGATGTTTATACGTAAAGAAATTGGATAACTAGTACTCCATTCCTTTAAACTATATATATATATATATATATATATATATATATATATATATATATATATACTTTATACTTAATTTATAAAGACAAAGCGTGTTTTTGTTTGTACACGATAACCGAAAAAATTACTGAACCGATTGTTCTGAAATTTGGCATATAGATTCTATATTATCTTGGGAAGGACATAGGCTATGTTTTTTATTGAAAATCATTTTATTTTCATCAAGAAATTAAGTTAATGGTTTTAACAATCAGTTCGACAAGCAGCCACTAGGGGGCGTCTTGAATCAAGAACATCAACTCAAAGTAGTCCCCTTAAAGTATTAATACCAGGCCAGCTCAAACGAATGTTCATATCCAACTTTGGGATTCGTATCCTAAACGATGTGTGACGTTAGTCGCTATTGCCTTTTTTGTTCTTCAGGTTAATCTGATATTACTCTCACACCTTATGGATATCTTTTGATTTCTATAGGTAGTTGTGTGTTTGGATGATAGAAGGCAATGTCCAAGTGTCTCTGAGCGATTTGTATGGGGAATATTGTATTTAGTTGATAGAAAACGATGCCCAGGTATGAGGAAATCAACTTCTATGGGAAGATTTGTGTTGAGACGGTAAAATACGATATCTAGGTCTTTCCAAACGACTTCTACGGGGAGTATTGTGTTTAGTCGTTAGGAAGCGACGCTAGCTTTCTCGAGACGACTTCTACTGGGACTATCGTGTTTAGTTGGTAGGAAACGATGTTTAGGTATTTCGGGACAACTTTTACGGGGAGTTTCATGTTCGGATGATAGAATACGATTTCCAGATCATTTGGAACGACTTCTACGGGGAGTTTCGTGTATAGTTGGTGGGAAACAATGTCCAGGTATATCAGTACAACTTCTATGAAGAGATTAGTATTCTATCATTCGAACACGCACACTCCCAGTAAGAGTCGTCCCGGGATAACTGGACATTGTATTCTACCTCCCCAACACAAATTTTTCTATATAAAGTACTTTTTACTTAGATATTATTGAATTATTTATGAAATCGGTTAAATTAATATTTCGGGCGAAGCCGAGATGGGGGGATGCTAGTGTGTGTGTGTGTGTGTGTGTGTGTGTGTGTGTGTTACAAAAAAATGAATTTTTTATACATTATTGTTTAGTCACAAGTTGAAATAATAAAAAAAAACAATTTATTACAGTTCATTTAATGATCATTAAACGATATAACGTAAATTAATTTTAGTTATCATTATATACATATCAATGATACATATAAATAAGTATCTAATTAGTTTATCGGAATTCCGCTCTCTTTGCATAATCCCCGTGTCACTGTGCAATATAATATATTGATCATTGATAAAGTTTATACTATCGGTGTTACTCTGCTAGATTAGAACAAACCATCCTTTAAATATATAAACACCAAGTCCACATTAGATGTCAGTACTACAAAACTAAAAGTTTGTAATTTGCAGCATGTGTCCCTGTAAACGTTCGATTTATGACCTTTAAATAGAATTTATTAAAAAACGAGTTACAAGAAACATATTTATACAGATCAAATTTCTTATGATAAAATAATAAAAAATTCAACTGTTCCAAATTTAATCGCAGGTATAATTAGGCAACTTCTCATCTCTGAATTATTTAACGGTATTGCTGATTACCCGATATATAACTTGTAATTCGAGACGATTCTTAGCGATTTCATTATAATTAAGACTTTTTTCATAAAATAATGATTTGCTTCATATAATCACTTAAACCAAATCAGATAACTGAACCAAATATTGGGTTAATAAACCTGTTTTTTTTTCAATTTCTTTGCTTTTTTATACATCAGCAATAAATTCGTCGTCAAATTATAGTTATTTTTTAAATAAATTAAGTTTTTGTAAAACTATCTAACTATTTTTATTTAATTTCTTTTATTTTACACGCACGTAGTATGTTACTAATGAACCGATAACTCGACAGAATATGGTAAAGCCACAGCTCGGGCACTCAACAAGGTTTAAGCCGGTTTAAGCCATATTTGCCGCAGGCACCATTTGAAAAAAACCGTTCGGATATTTTTGCTTTGTTGATTGCTTAGATGTTGCTTCATATTCCTCCTGATTCTACCATTTGCAAGCGTGGAAGATGCGAGACTGTCCAATTGGGTATCCAAGCCTACGAAATGTAACAAAGTTATCGAAACACTCCGGAACGGGATTTCCCGACCTTCATTCATCCCACTTGATTTGACCATAGGTTTTCTCTGCTTCACAGGTTGAGATCTGGGCGAATGCGAAGTCAATATGGTGCTTTAAGTTAGGTGTAGTTAGTTTATAATATGGGGCGAGGACACAGAAAGGTTATGCAGAAAAAAATGCAGAAACATTTTTAAATGTATATATAGAATAAATAAAACAAGTAAAATAAGTAATACTTTACCAAGTTATAGCGAGTAATATACTGAAAATATTACTTTATTCATTGTATGAATGGCAATTGTTAAGCAAGTAAAATTTAATATAAATTACATTAAGTGTAAAGTATTTTAACAAGGTATCTTAATTGAGAACAATTTTATAAATTTCATTCGTTTTAACTTATTTTACGTTCGTGTGCATACCGGCATTTTAAAACAATTACGTAACTTAGTCTTTGGAATTTTAAATTGGATAAACGTGCTGTAGTATATACATTGCACCATAAACTCTAAAGGATATTTTTCGATATCTCAACTTCAATATTTATTTTTGTTTATATACTTCATTTGTTTTCAAGTTATAAAATTTATACAAAGACACACTGCAGATGAAATCTCATTGTTATTATTTTTATCATAATTTGAATGCTCCATCGGTATGTAATATGGTAGACAATATCTTATAACTAGAATGTTGATCTATTGAAAGAATCATTAATTTAAGTTAATATATACATATATTATAAATTGAAATACTTATATTAAGTATACTATAGTACTGATTTTACTTAATTTGATATATTTATTTATTATTAAACATTTATATTTAATATCTTAAAACTGTATATGCAGAGCTTTGAAATTCATCCAACAATCATTCATGTAATTAAATATACATACATATAATAATATTTAATTTCTTTCAGATATATAGATTGCAATTTCATTTAATATATATATATATATATATATATATATATATATATATATATATGTGTATATATATATATACTACATTTGATGTATTCATAATTAATATTAACTTCAATAATCTTTAATAAAGAATTAGCCTTACTCCTCGCCTTAGAAATAAAGACAAATAAAATATTAAAATTAATAACATGCTTACTCAATTACATTTAATGCATTTGAGAAAATGAATGTGTTAAATGTTACTTTCTGATTTAGTCAATTTAAATAAATTCTTTTTAAATAATTTATTATGTTTGTTTAATTAAGAAAATATCATTTAAACTAATTCAGTTCGTATATTTAAATATATATTTTTTCTAACGAAAAACAGCTGTTTATTTTTAAAAAATACTTAGCTATTTCAAATTAAATAAATGTATTTATTTAAAGTTACCAATTGTTTTTCAGTTAACTTTAAATACAAATTAATTCAACAAAATTTAATGCAGAATATACACTTATCTGCAACATATATAAGCATAGCAGAAATTATATGTTTTAAGAAGTTCTTTTAAGGATTGTTTAACAAAACACGGAGTATGTTGTGTATAGATATAATTCAAATAAGAAATAATATTCTGTTCTGTGATGTATTGTGTTATATTCGCTGATGCATAGTTCAGACGTAAACCATTTAAATCTCAATTTTAAATCTATAGAATATCATTAAACAATGTCATCAAAAGATATAGTCTTGAAAAAAACATTTTCCACTAAAAAAATTTTACTTGATTTATACTTGAAATGTTATGTATACTTGAAAGAAAAATTATGTATACTTGAAAGAAGTATATGAAGATATAGATTTACGAAAAATTTTTTTAAGTCAGCTAATTTACTTGACTTTCTCTTTTCAGAATCAAATCAGTGTTAATTTCAATTCAAAAGAATGTACTTAATTATAGTCAATCCTCTACTTAAAATTAAAAAACCTCAATTTTTTAAATTTGATTTAAGATATGTTTTAAAAAATATTTATATAATTATTATAGTCATTTAGTTATTAATATCTGATAATTTTTTACTAGATAATATTAAAGAATATGTTTAAAAAAGCTATCTAAAATTTTAGTAAATATTATTTGCTTTATTTGAAAAATTTCTCACTACGTGCTATTCTACAGTTACTATATAAGGAATATCTAATGTTTGTAATTAGATATGTCTGTATTAGAATTTGAAATCCAGTTTCGGTACAATACGTTGTGTACAGTACGCATTATTAATCTACGTATACGTATAACAGAATAAAAACGATGTGAAAATATGTAAAATTATAACTTAATTAACTTATAATATGGCGTATGTGGATTTTATTTATAAGATTATAAGAATATTTGCAGTTTATATCGGCTCTTACCGTGGAAACACGTGTTTACTTTTGCTCTGTGTATATAATAACTAACGTATCTGAGAGGCCTCGAGCCACTTCAAGTAGGATTGTTGTCGCGAAAGCGACTAATATAACAATGACTATGGATACAGAATTGTGCAACAATATACCTCTTAACGACATCCCAACATTTGTGGCAAAAGACAGAACAAATTACGCTTCAGTAGCCCAAACAAATTTTATACCTAAAAGAGAACAAGGACTCATTATGGACTGCGTGGACAACTTAAATTTAACCGACTATGTATGTAGTATTGGCAATGTTGTAGAACCTAAAAATGTTCTTTACGCCTCAAGAATATCTAACAACCGAATCTGCATCTATCTATCAACGAAAGAACTAGTAATTGAAGTTACAGATAAGTACAAGTTCATTCTAATTGATAACGTACAAGTCAATAACAGACCACTAGTTTTTAAACAAAAGAGAATTATTTTTTCAAACGTATCGCCAGACATTCCGAACTATGTATTTGAAAATATTTTAGATCAATTAAAGATAAGAAGGGGTTCACCGGTAATGACCCTTAAAGCTAATATCACTAAAGAAGGATATAGCCACGTTTCTAGCTTCAAACGTCAAGTTTTCATACATCCGACAAAAAACAAAAATCACAAATAAATAAAAATAAAAACAAATCGATCAAAATGGCTAATATTCTGTAATGGAATCTAAATGGTTTTCGATCACAATACGATTTCCTACAAAAAATTATAAATCCAGAAAATTCCGATATCATATGTTTACAAGAAACAAACCTTAAGATTCTCAGCAATAAGGAACAATGCAGAAACGTTCTTAAATTTTTGAAGGAAACAAAGTACATTAATTTAATTTAGACACACTTATCAAATATCCTATTAAATGTTCACTATATTTAAGGAAACGATTGTAACATATATGTATGTGTATGCGTGTATATGCATATTTGTACGTTTGTGCATGTATATATGTCTATATCATTAACTGTACATCTTTCAAAATCTCGTTCACAAACATATCACATCTATATGTTTATATATAATGCTCTTAATTAATAGCGCTGAAATGTAAGCAATGTAAATCTATATATTACTCTGAGTCGCTAATACCGAAAGGGGACGCAACTTAAAATAAATAAATGAAAAAAAAAAGAATATTTGACTAATAAGTTAAAATACTACATAAGTAAAACAAAAATATTTCTTTCAAATATTGTTTTAAAATTTATTTAAAACAAAACATTATTTTGACTAATATTCATAAAAAGGAAGAAGTAATTTTTGTATTTATATGCTGTATAATAATTGTGTAAAAATTGCATAGTAATATTCAACGAAGATAAGTATCTTGTTTCCTCATAACTAACGCAAAAAATTAACCTTTTACATACACACACACACACATATATATATATATATATATATATATATATATATATATATATATATATATATACTAGCATCCCCCGTCTCGGCATCGCCCGAGATAATAATTTAACAGATTTCATAAATAATTCAATAATATCTAAGTAAAAAGTACTCTATATATAAACATCTATGTTTCTATAAATAATTGACCGTAATTTACCTATTCTCGCTTCTGTATAAAAAGCTGTTTCAATGTAGCGTCCACTTCAAAAAGTTGATATTTTGCCGACCATTTTATACAATATATATATCTGCATATTAAATATGGCTTCGATGAAGAAAATTGTACTTTCGAGTTGGAGCGGTAGAAAAAGATGTGCAAGTCTCTCGAGACGACGTTTACAGAGAGTATCATGTTCGGACTATAGAAAATGCCTCGAGACGACTACTATAGAGAGTTTTGTGTTGAGGAGGTAGAATACAATGTCCAGTTATCCCGGGACGCCTCTTACTGGGGGTGTGCGTGTTCAAATGATAGAATACTAATACCATCATAGAAGTCGTATTGACATACCTGAACATAGTTTCCCACTAACTATAAACGATACTCCCGGTAGAAGTCGTTCCAACTCATTTTGAAATCGCATTCTATCATCCGAACACGAAACTCCCCGTAGAAGTTGACCCCATATATCTGAACTTCGTTTCCTATCAACTAAACACGATTCTCACCCTAGAAATCGTCCCGTCATACCTGGACATCGTCTTCGACCGTCCGAACACGAAATTCGCCATAGAAGTCGTTCCCAATTATCTGGAAATCGCATCTTATCATCCGAACACGAAACTCCCCGTAGAAGTTGACCCGACATACCTGAACATCGTTTCCTACCAACTAAACACGATACTACCTGTAGAAGTTATTTCATAACACCTGGAAATCACATTCTATCATCTGAACACGAAACTCCCCGTAGAAGTTGTCCCGACATACCTAAACAACGTTTCGTACCAACTAAACACGATAGTCCCAGTAGAAATCGTCCCGACAAAGCTAAAATCGCTCCCTAACGACTAAACACAATACTCCCCATAGAAGTCATTCGGAAACACCTGAATATCGTATTTTAAAGTTCCAACACGAATCTTCCCATAGAAGTTGATTTCGCCATACCTGGACATCGTTTTCTATTAACTAATTACAATATTCCCTGTAGAAATCGCCCAGGGACTCCTGGACATTGCATTCTATCATCCGAACACACAACTGGGTATATAAATCGTCTTGAGGCAACGGGATATCAAAATCAATCGCCAGTACATGCCAATATAATATTTCTCAGTAGAAACCGTATTTAAAATTTGTATATATATAATATGTACAATATAATATGCATACAATATAGATTACATATTTCATATATTTTTGTTTTTTCAAATAAATACCTGTGAATATTTTCGTAGCAGACGATGGATATTGCGCCTTTTTATGCAGAAGTGACGATATTATATATATATATATATATATATATATATATATATATATATATATATATATATAATATACACATAGTTTCGAGGTTGATTGTAAAAGAACCCTATTTTGCAATCATTTCTTTTTTCAAACTAAAAAAAGTCTCTAGTCACAATTCTGAAGTTAATATAATATATAAAACCTAAAAAATAATTTTGTCTTCACAAACTATATTCAGTATGATTTGGTATACAGAACCGTTTTATAAGAAAAGGAGAAAGAAAGAGAAAGACGAGAGAAGAGAGAAGCAGATTTTCTCACGTAAGAGCAAATAAAATTTACAAAAATCAAAAGATATCCATAAGGTGTGAGAGTAGTGTCAGATTAACCTGAAGATGATATGATATGATATGATATGATATGATATATGATATATATATATATTTTTTTATTTTATTTTTGGATTGAATTGATTGGACTGTAAGACCAATAAAAAAATATTTATTAATTTATATATATATATATATATATATATATATATATATATATATATATATATATATATTAATGAAACAGCGAATTGTATCTTAATGTTAAATTTTGATCTGCAAGTATATTAAAAGTGCCTATTATATTTAATTTTTGTTTGTATGCAGCTTCAATTTACATCACCATGTCATATGTCTTGAACTAAAAAACCATCAAGTAAATTATGTAATTTTACTATACAAAAACTTTCATTTGAGAATAAAATTCAGAAAGGGCAATGAAGCTCTGGAATTTTATTCTTTACCGATTCAATTGTTGTATTTATGTAAGTACTTAAATATGATATTTTGTATAAGTATGATGCTCACGATAACTTTTTAAAAAAATCTTACGATTTATTTTGATATTTTTTTCGATTAATAAAAATAACATATTTAATTAGAAATTGCAATATATTAAATATTCTATGCAGGATACAAAATTAAATTTGTATATTGAATTTATAATACTTATCAAATAATAATAAAAACCTCGCCTCTTTCTTGCATTGGAAATAATATATTTAACCAATAGTAAAAAACATATTTAAATTTTATTTATAGCTTACATCTGCAATGTTGTTGATCGGACAGACAATTTTGAATTTAAATTCTAGTTGCCCGAAATGAATCCCAACATAAATCAAGCTGACCATTTCCTATGCTTTTGAAGGTGTTCTTGTTAATGTCAATTCTTTAAAAAGAGTTTTATCTTTGACTAGTCAAATAATCAAATTTCAAATAATTTTTTCATTTCCTTTTTACCGTTTTGATACCATCCTACCGCTCCCCCAATTCCAAATGGTTCATGTTCCCCGAGCTTGGTAACTTTGAATTAGCTCTGTAAAGTTTTAAAATGTACTCAAATTTGAAAGATTTCACACTTTTCGTATCTATATACGGTACTATACCGTATTCAAAGAAAAAATAAAGTATTTAAAATATAAGTAGTATCCCTGGTGGAAATTCAAAACATTTTTAAACCAAGAAATGGCCAATTTAATGCTCTAAATGTTAAAAAAATGGCCATTAAAATTAGCCAAGTTTCCTACCTACATGAAACATTAGTTCGTATCTATTAATGACCATGAAAAATGCCCAGTAAAATGACCAGTTATAGAGCATTTATTAAGCATTAATAATGATCAAAAAAATGAACTCTCCAGTTTTTGGCCAAGTCTAGTAGTTAATAAAAAACATTTTTAAAGCATATATTGGCAAGTTTTAGAACAGGAAAAATGCCTAATTAATGCCCAGTTACTGGACAATAGCTGGTTAAAATAACCTCAAAAAAAGGCACGTGCATGAGTCTGTTCTATACCTACGTATGCATGTGTCTGCTCTCTCTCTCTCTCTCTCTCTCTCTCTCTCTCTCTCTCTCTCTCTCTCTCCCCTCCTCTCTATGTGTGTGTGTGAGCGCGCGCGTATACTCAAATAAATATTTATTTAAATGGTAGTCAAATAATGATTTATTTGGTTTAAATAAATCTTAATTTGCTATTATTCAAATAAACCTTTACTTGATTGTACTAATTTATCTCTCTGTTTCAGCTCCTTCTCCCTTCATCTCTCTCTCTCTCTCTCTCTCTCTCTTTCTCTGAGCTCGTGCGTTTCTGAAAAATCGACGAATATTTTTACTTAAATCAATGTAACTTAACTGGTTCTTGTATATCTAAGAGAGTTAGAATTAAGGCTTATAATAATGATTGACTAAATATTAAAAACATTTTTTATATTTCAATAAAATCATTGACACTTATAATGGCACCGATTTCTTTAATCTATTAATAATAATTCAAAATTCATTATAAACTACAATTTGATTATCTTATTTAATTCAAAATCATGTTCTCCAATTACTGGTAGTATCCTATATGTTCCAATTAATTGATTACTTTCTTCATGATATACTTCAACTGTTATCACTTCACTACTTCATTTTCCACTTGATTATTGAAAGTTTTATTTGTCGTATGCTGAATATCATCATTAACCATTTCTAGTAGACCTCCTATATTAACATTTCCCATTAATATTGAGTCACTTCGGATGGCTTTCCAACCTGAAACGTTTGTTAATACACTACTTAATGCTGTTAAAATATCTTTGTCATTTATAAGTACATTTATCCGAACCCGTTCTTCTTTTATAAGACCTAAAAGAAAATTAATCAGACAATTAATTAATTATTAATCAATATTAAACATTAATATTTTTACCATATATACCTTCTATGATTATATAAAAATTTGTCTCTTTCATTACTTCTTAATTTAAAACCTTTTTCGACGCTGTAAATTGGACTGCAACCTTTTTCGATAAAAACATTTTTATTATATTTACTATGCAAGGCCTGTCCGTATTATTGGCTTCTAAAAAAATTATAAACATTTATAAAATTTATTTTCTTTAGAATTGTATTATAATTGAACTTACTATATCTTTTCTTAAATCAGATTTATCATCTTTTAATTGATCATCAAATCTTTTGAATTCTCGTAAACAGTCAAACGGAATGTTATATTTATATTTGGATATAATGTTATCGATATAATTAAAGAAATTCTTTTTCCTTTTTATTTATACCTAAGAAAGTAAAATAATTATTAAATAAACATTGTAAATGTGAAATAATTTTAATACGCTTTAAATATGTTTAACCTTCTCCAATTTTTCCTTTGAACTTGTTAGCGGTTTCAAACAATAGTTTTTCTTTCAGTAAATCAGTAACGTTTTTTTCAGCTTCACTTAGATTTTCATCCGAAGACAATGTTAAAGTACTTTCAACTTTATTTAAAGCAATAATTTTTTCTTCTGCTTCGTGCAATGTAGCTAAAAATAAATGATTTATTATTTATGTTTTAATGAAGTTATTACTAAAACAGTTAAATATCAATATCATAATAGAATAATTATTTATCTTTACCTGCTTTTCCTCGAATTTGTACTTGGTATATTGGCCAAGAAGTGGGGGCTTCTAATTGATGCTGCAAATATAATGCTAAACAAGCATAAGGTGAATTTGGGAATTTTGTCATTAATTTTTTTATTTTTCCGTGTATACAAAGCCATGATGAAACAATATCTACCTTTCTAATATTCGGTTTCATTCCCCCGTTTATGAATTCTAAAACGTAATATGACTGCAGCGCATTGGTTTTCTTATACTTATCCTCTGAACAATTGTGATTTTCATCCGTCATATCTAAGTATTCAAAATTTTTTATCTACATCTATTTTTATATACAGTTTAACATATAGATTTTAACCTTCTTATTATACAATAATTCGATCTCACTGAAGAAGTAGTATTTTTTATACTGTGACATTGAAAAACCCATTTACTTCTTTTCAACTGTTTTTTACGAACATTTCTTAAACTTGTCTATCTACTGAAATAGCTTGCTATACGCATACGCATTACTTACTGCGCATATCACTTATGCGCTCTCATTCAGCATAAAAATTTGAAATATATTTACTCAAATTTTTAACAACAGTTTTTTAAAAAAGACTTTATTTTAAGAATAAGAATAATAATTTTTAATACGTGCTTTTAATTAATATATAATACATGTTTAATACATATTTAATACGTATATCTTTAATACATGTGTTTAAATACTTTATATACTTTATAACTTTTTATATATTTTCTAAATTATAAATAGTATATGTTAGCGATATTTCGCCAAACACAAAGATATGAGGGAAATATATGGAAGGGAGTAACTCAGGACACTTTAATCGAATAAATAATAACTAGTTTTATTAAAATATGTAAAATGAATCTAAACTACTAAGTTATATAATAAACGTTTTTACACTGTCGATCGTCGCGCACACGCGCCTCACTCCGATAATCACGCACACGCGTCACAATTTCATTTCCCTCACCTCGCTCTTTCACCTGTACTCATCACTTCGCTTTTCCCCCTCGCCGTATAACAATTACATGAATTTTCCGTTTAATACTGTTCGCGTATATATTCCAGTTTCAACCTGCATCTCGGGATTTCCCCATTTTCATTACAGTATCATTAAGACAATTCGATCGTTTCGATATTATAACGGTACATTCACAGTTCATACAAGTTGTAACACACATTCTTTTATACTCTAACATATACTATTATAAATTCCAGTGCATGAGTGGCATAACAAATATTCGTTCTAGATTATAATTACCAAAATTGAGAGCAAATTTTATAACTTTTCCACAAACCTTATCGATAGATATTAATCCATTAATTTCTTCTTCTTTTTTTGTTATTTCGAAACAATTTAAATTGGACGAATCACAAGGTTAAATGTAAATTGATTTTTTTTAAATGAAATCTTTTTGGTTTAAGAAAGATACTTCCTTCGTGAAATAAAATTTTAGAAATTTTGATAATCCACCCATTATTTAAAACAGCAACATTGTGTGGATGCTTTCTTGTGAACTCATATTCGTTATGATAAACTTGATCAATTATATTTATGGTATTTGGTTTTACAATAAAAGTTATCTTTTTTACTGTAGGTTTTTCATTTATAACTTTTCTTTTTGTATATATTCTTCGACAGTACTGTACAACTTTTCTATAAGGAGAAAATAATAAATGTTTTATTTCTCCTAATTCATTTTAATATGAAAAAGCACTTATCTTATTCAAATTGAAGTCCAAATTTTCAACATCATTAGGCAAATGTATAAGATTATGAACGTTTAATGACACAAAAGTGGGCACATATAATTCTATTGCTTCTTTTACAAATTGTTTTAAAAGATGCCTTGCTGTAGATACATATTTAACAGCATTATTACATGATAACAGTCTACACGCAGTGTGTAACAGCAAAATGTGATTGTACAGATTAGTATTGAGTATTTTTTTAAAATGTTTGGAGAATTGTAAACCAGGAAAAAATCTTAACTCTACAGTTTTATATTTGTCATAATAATGTGTAAGTCTGCATTTTCTTTTGAATTCCATTGGAATATGCTTTATAATGATTTCACTTCTTCTAATCATTTCATTTTTTTGAGAAGCACTAACTTTTGTATCGAATTTTCGAGACAACGTTCAAAAAGTCTAGACATCAATAGACATTAGTAAGTACAAGAGATGCATAGGATCAAGAACAAATTGAGAGACTAAATCCAGTGCTGGCTCTACTGCGAGTAATGGTGAAGCATTATTATGATGATGAACATGGCTAAAATTTCTGAATGAATTGCTAGTTCTCGGTTGACAGTTTAATCCAAGAAATACTGTAATGGTATTAATTTTATATCCCTCGACCGTGCACCTTTCACAGTCATGAAATGAAGTATGTCCTTTGCATTCTTTTACAAATGCTCTAGCAGGGGAATCACATATAAAACGTCGTACTTGGACAATGAATTTCATTGAATCGATTATAATACCATTTATTAATATATCATTTAGTTCTTTTATAAAATCTTCTAGAAATTCCTCACTACTTTTAGGTTTGCCTACACCATAAAAAAGGGTTACTGGAAAAGGTTTATATATACGATTTTGACAATGAACTTTGCATAAAATCGGCCACACAGAATTAGTATTCGCTTGGTGTAATTTGACGCTATTTATATTAAAATCTAGTTTTATATTATTATTTGAATGTAACTTCATATTAATGCATAATTCCAATCCCTTATTTATGGTCAAATATGTATATTCACCTTGTGAATTATTACTAGAAATCATAGATTTAATATTGTACTGAACTTCGTTCATATAAAAAAAGTTTTAAAAGATTTTGGGAGTTTCGGTACCAAATCCTATCTTAAAATATTTAATAGAGAATCCAAATGATTATTAGGAATCCTAGAAATTATGGACCAAACACGAAGCTTTTATATAATCAACAGTTCCTTTGTGTCTCGGTGGTCACAGGAAAAATTAGAATTTTCAAAACCATCACTTTCATCTAATAAATCATCATTATGATAACCTAAATTGTTACTTCTACTGTTCAGGATATTCAAATGATCAATTATGTAAGATGAAATCATATTACTTCTATCTGTATCACTTTCATTGTTTAAAACATTAGAACCTTCAATTATGTAATTTCAAAACGTATTATTGTAAACGGTGCTACTTCCGTAGTTTGTAGTAGAATTTTCAATTATATGATCTACACTCAGATTTTTATTACCTACATTTTTTTCATTATTTGCACATGATTCATCTAATCCTACTTCCTCACTTTCATGTTCATTTGAGTCAATGTGACCAAATGTATAAATTTTCTTTTCTTTTGCTAGACTATATACTGGTCTTATTATTGACGATTCAACAAGTTTTAACCTTTTAGAATATTCTTCTTGTCCTTTCGGAAACGATGTTTACATACTCGTTTAGTATTGGTTATTCGGATTTAGTACTATATATTCGGACATTTTTTTATTGTATTTATAACCACGTTATCGTATAATTGTTTTGAAATTCGAAGTATTGTCAAAAAAGGTTATGTTAATCTGTAAAATACATAATAATTTAATCAACGACCATTTATAATTTTTTATTATTATTTATTTTATTAATTACATATTCCATATCATGAAGTGATCAATGATCAACCATTCAATGTAAATAAATAACAGTTGCATATAAAAAATTTTATAAAATCTCAAAAATTGCTTCCAAAGATATTTATGATGATTTATATAATAATTAATATATTTCAACTTACCTTTTATAACGCTAAATTGGTTCACTATTTTTATTAATGACACAAAAATTGGTAATTCGTGGAAAGAAATATTGCGGAATAAGATTTTTACGGAATTGTGCAGTACGAAAATCGTATAATTAATTTTGTAGGCTTGGCTAGAATTATATATTTTTTATAAATATTATCCAAAGTCTTGCTTGCCATACTACCATATACCCGAAGAAAATAAAAGCTTATTTAGTATAAATATAAGAAGACAGTTTCGAGAAGAAAAAATTGTCCAATCACATAAATGCTATAGATTATACATAAAACAGTTAATGTAATGTCTAATAGCATTTTTTGGGCATTATTTTTCATCTCCAAATTTTGGCCATTTATTATTAATGCAAAAAGTGGTCTTATAGTTTGAAATTTTAGTTGGCCCGTTGCAAGGCATGATTGTCATTTTTCATGTAAACATTTTTAAGCATTAAAACTGTCCAATATTTGGTCTTCGTCCCATTAAAACTGTTGAGATTTCTACCAGGGATAGTTATTGATCATTAAAATTCAGTGCATTTTGTATGTATTTGCGAAGATTAATTATTAAAAAACTTCCCAGGATTAATTTTGGAGATGATCGGAGTTATCTCACTCAGTTAGGACCAAAATCGGTATCCGTAAAAGTCGCGTGTTTTTTTGTGATTAAACAATTCCAACCTGATACTTGTACAAATGAATGATCTGTTCCAAAACATAGGCGATTATAAAATTGTATTTATGATTGTCAATGCTACAAAAATGGTTATAAAGGATTTGACAATAATTCACGCGCACATCAAAGAATTACATATGTTAAGTGTAAATTATTTGAAAGTAAATTTATAAATAAATAAATAAATTCTAAATGATAATTAATTAATTTAAATATTAATTATAATTGTTATAATTTATAAATAAATTTATAACGAGAGGATGCAAAATGCGGGATTCATAAAAAAATATTGTAATTATTCTTCTATTCTATAATCTTTTAATAGACTTATTATTTTAAAAATTTTATTGCCTTTAAAATGAAAAAACTTGGAACATTATAAAAATGTTCTTCGCATAATTATTGTATAAATAAAAGGAATTTTTTTAAACCTTCCATTACCTTTGAATGCTATAGGCACATTGTTGTGTAGATATTTTGAATAGGTATGATTAGTTGCCAATAAGGTTGAGAGTGCACGGATCGCATAAGTGCTTGATTATTTTTGCCTCTAAGCTTTGTGGAGATATATGTGTATAGAACTTGATCTCTATACAGATATCTGCTGATACTGGTAGATAATTTAAAAATATTCCGCTTTACATAAAAAATTGAATCTAAAACTTAAGTAGGTCGATGCGCATAAATAAGACAATATTTAGTTATTTATTTAAGTTTGATATGGAATGCAAACAATGAAGATTAACTCATTACTATCAGAAGATGAATAGATACGAGTATTCAGAAATATATCCATATATATAATAATTTCTGACTTACTGATAATGAAAAAATTATTTGAAAAGAATTTTCTTTCTTAAATAAATACGTGAGCTTTTTTAAGAATTTCATGTTATCCATTGTTTACATAATGTTTTTAAAAAATGCGATCAAATATCTATTAATAAATTAATAAATATTTTTATCAGTCTTACAGTCCTTATATTTTAATATGTTAGCTAAAATAATGACAGTCAGACTATCATATATTATAAGGACTGTAAGACCGATAAAAATATTTATTAAATTAATTCAAAACAGTTGACATAAGTACCATTTTAATTTTATCTATTAATAAATGTTAATTTTGAAAAAAGCAATTAATAAATTTGGCTTCGAAATTAAAAATAAGGGAGAATTGCTCGAAATGGAGAGAAAAAATACTCCAATATCCTTTCCAAAAGGACAAAATGTCTCTAAGTAAAGTCCTTAGAAAATATTAGACAAGATGAGCTAGCGGGCTAGTACTGATCTCAGTGAAATAGAGCCGTGAACTTCATTTGAGTTTGTCTGCAATAGTTTACACACGTGTGTGCGGTAGTAGTTTATTTAGTTACAGCACGACAGAGACTATATCAAAGAACATTCTCTATTAATTTTATACCAGTTTCCATTAATGAAATTCAATAAAAGAAGAAAAAAAGAAGAAATAAACAAATACGGAAACCTCCGCGGATATTCGAAACGACCGTGATACTGCTACATGGAATGTAGCCGCCGCCGCCGCTGCCACAATCGTGGCCTTTCTCAGAGAGGGTTGGTTAATAGGTGGCGCGTATTTGCTATATCTTATATGCATGAAGCAAAATGTATTGCCGACCCTGCTTCTCTATTTCGCGGGTGGACCACGATGTTGTCACATGGCCAGCCCCCACTTCTCCAACGAGATACTAATAAACCTATCTATCTCTCTTTCGCGCACAGGTGTCCAACGAGCGCGCGCGCTGTGCGTACACAACAAGCCCAAGGGCGCACGAGCTGATCGTTAAAAAGTCAATAAGTATATAGATGTTAAGTGACCAAAGAATAAATTATGTACGCATATGTGTATCGCGTGTACCCTCTCACGATTGCACACTCGCGCGCGTGTGATTACGTAAGCGTGTGTGTGTAGTGCGATGCTCGCAAGCGAATATATGTGCATAGGTGCGAGCTAAACTTACACACCCAGGTACGTCGATGCGTTTGTATCGTATACGCATACACATACACGTACTCACGCAATGGGAGTCTAGAGAAATATAAATTTTCTTCTTTTATAATGATAAAAGAAGAAAAATCGTGCTCGTTTGTATAAATCACATATGCGCAAATATGCGCTCCCTCTCGGCTTCATCATTGTTATGACGACGACGCACACTAATATTTTTTTCGCACTCGGGTTGCAAGATAAAATTTTCTACAGCTGTTTAATAATGTTTATGAACCTTTCTCCGAAATCAGAAAACAGAATTTTACTGTTCCTTCATGAAAGTAAATCTGCTTGTGGTCTGTTAGCTGATATTGGAAATCTCAGTTTTTTGTACATGTGCAATATCTGGTATTTACGGTGTTTGGGCCTATATGGACTTGAATTTGGATATTCAAACTATTCAAACTAACATACAAGATATTTCTGTATCTTGAATCTCCATATTTTATAATAAAATAAAATTTATATTTCATTTAACATTTGGTGTATAAATTATTATTATATTTTTAAATTAAAAAATTATAAACAATAATAAAATAATAATTTATAAATAATCTATATAATATTATGTTTTTGATTAAAAATTCAGTATTATTTTAATTTTCTTTGTTATGCTGATCAATTTTTTTAATTTTCTTTTAGAATTGTATTATGAATAAACTTATAATATTAAGTTGATTTGTCTTATTTCCTTTTTTAGGGAGCCCCCAAGGGAGCATCCTTAAATTACATAAAGGTTTCAAGGGAGGGAGAGTCGCCAACTTTTTTACGTAAGATTAAGAAAGGTAAAATTTTATTTGTAAGGAAAGAAGACCAAGAATGAAGTAATATGTTCGATTTTCAAATATATTTCATATAACTCAAACAAGTTTGTGTTAAAACGAACATGCTAGAATAAATATAATGCAAAAATATTAATAGAATTTATGGTAAATTTCATGGTGGCAGTTCTCTAACTCTCCTTTGCGTTGCTATCGGGACACTTAATTTAAAGAAAGATTTATAAAAAATTAATTTTATTATTTACCGATTATAATTAACTATTAGTCTCATTTTTTAATATAATGTATTAATTTCTTATAAGCTAAAACCAATAATGCAAAAGAATGATTTGAATTCGTTTTTAATTTCATATATTATATTGCATAGCGTAAGAAATTATAAAGGGGAGAGGTGTTTATAAAAATCTTATGCCCTCTTTGTAGAGGAGAATGGGGTTCCATAAAGTAAAAACAACCCTCACATAATTGAAGGTTGATCCTCAATTCCCGGCGGGATTTACTTATACTCCCTGCATCTCCCACCCATCAGCTCTATATCCCTCCTTAAAATATTCTATCAATTTCCCACCATGACTTCAATCATTTAGTTTAAGTTTCTAAGATTCAAAACAAATGCAGAAAAAAACTGGGGGAGAAAACCGACAATATTATATTTGTTCAACTCCTTTGGGTATATACTCGTTCCCTCTATATAAGCATAACTAACACAAGGAAAAAATTAGACATTGTTTTATTCCACAATTTCCAATTTTTGTGCACCTCTTTAAAAAAGAAAAAGCACTTTTCGTATGGGAAAATAATATGCAGCACAGGGGAGCAAAAGCGTTTTTGGACCGGATAATTTGGCACTCTTGCTGCCATCGCCGGAAAACGTCCATTTCGTTTTCTTGTATTAGAATGCACTATTCTTTACATCTCTTTCTCTCTCTCTCTCTCTCTCTTTCTCTCTCTGCAGTTGCTTTACATTTCTGTATTCTTTACACCACTTTCCTTTTTTCGCTTTTAGAACTTGTCCGAATAAAGTCGCATGTGTGGCAAACAAAAATAAAACCTGTGTAGCAGCTTATGTGCGCGCCTGTATTTCATTTTTTATTTATCGTAGTGGTGATAGAGTAATAAAAGAAATATGTGTACGATCTATTTGTGTCTATTATAAAGGACCGACGATATTTATAAACTAACGCGTGGGGTTGCACCTGCTTTGGACAACACGCGTGTATACAGAAAGACTTGAAATATGATTATCTTTTTGTTCGCGTGAGTTGTAAAGGTTAATTATCCTAAGATTTGTAGAAATTGTATTTGTAGATAAACTTTCCTTGATTAAATGTAAAGCGTGATCGTTGTATAACTTATGTGTATATACTGAAAAAATTCTAATATTAAGTAAATATTTACTTGCTTTTTACATACATAGTTCGAGTATCGCCACTTGTAGAATAAAATAATAAATCAAATCAAATTTGTTTCACCATTCTACTTATTGTATAAATAAAATAAGACGACGAATTAAATTTATAATGCACGAAATCCCCTGCAACTGATAATCACTATTTCTGTAGATAAAAAAGAGAGAAATTTAGTCTTGGCATATTCGAAGAGATGTCACAACAAGCAGCAGTCAGTACCGTACATATATTATTGAAATCAAAAAAACCCTGATGCTTATTGTAATATTTCAAATTCATATTTTACGTAAGTAATTATAAAAGAAAATTAGGCGATACAACTGAATATAGGTAAATAATATTTTACATCGTGTATTTTACTGTAGTTTTTACATATAAAAAAGAGTTTATTTTTCAAAAGGACATCAAGCGTGCAAGTTCGCAATCATGTTTATATACCTGTACAATATACAGCGATCCATGAGTGAGTCGAGCGTCTCTGCGTGCGCCTTCTTCTCTAAGTATCATCTATTAGCTGTAGTATGTCCGAGTGAGACAGAAAACGAAGATGTTTACTACATCTGGTTTTATTACTTTTACACTCTGCTCTCTCTCTCTCTCTCTCTCTCTCTCTCTCTCTCTCTCTCTCTCTCTCTCTCTCTCTCGGCTCCAACAATATCAGCATATTATATGCATTATATTTGTGTCGTTATTAGGGTGAAACTTCATATATACGTTAGGAATTTATATATTTCTATTTATATATTGTAGACGTGTTCACGACAAACGACGGGGGTTCTCCCGACTCGAGCGGGATTCATAGGTAATGAGTAAAAAGGCACAAACCTATAGGTAGGTACACTGATAAGAGAGTGCGCTAATTACAATAGACTCCCCTCCATTTCATTTAATATTAAGGACTGAATTAAAATATATAAATGAAGGAGAATAGAGAAAAAGGGCTTAGGTTCGAGACTTCGATGGTGTTCAGACTGTCCTGCCGCGAGAGTTACCTTAAGTTTAGACAGAGCTGTGTCACTCTGTTAGTATATAAATAAAATTAGAATCCTTATTAAGAATTATTATTACATTCTGTTCTTTAACCACCCTGTCTAAACTTCCTAACAAATTCAGAAGTGGAATAAAGGACCTGAAAAAAAACAGGAAAGTACAAAGTGTTATTATTGTGCTAGTGATTTTTTTCTTTTCGAAAATAGCCACAAATTATAGCGACGGACAACTGAAAGGATTTTTACGTACACCCAACTTCGTAGTTTCGGGAAGAAAAGCAGAATTGATGCTAAGGTTGGAGCAGCATGATCCGGATATGACAACGTTTGGAAGAAACGCCGATAATTCAGCTGATAACTAGGAAAGAGAATTGGCCTTGTGTACGACGAGAAAATCATCTATTGAGATGTGAATTGGAACTTATGTGTCGGGAACAGGAATTACGAAATAGCCACACTGTAACAACAGCGTCAACACTGTCTTCATAATCTTCAATAAGTATACGGGAAATTCGTGAATTATTAAGTGAATTTTATAGTAATGGTGACTCATTTTATAATTGGCATCAACAAGTAGAATTCTTACAAAAAACGTATAATTTAGAGGACAAATCGACTCTTGTATTGAGAACAACAAAGTTGAAAGGAGACGGTTGAAAATGTTTCACACAAAACCCGAACATCTGACCATGAATATCAGACATTTATTAAAAAATATGAAGAGCTTGTATGGTCAACGAGCAAATCAATTAACACTAAGACAGGATTTTGAAAAAAGACAATGGCGAACGAATGAGAATTTCGCAAGCTATGTCCATGATAAACTAATATTAGGGAATCGCGTTCCGATTCCGGATAATGAATTCATTGATTATATCATTGAAGGCTTTCTAGACATAGAACTGCACAATCAAGCGCGACTTATGCGTTTCCGCGATCCAGATGATTTGTTAGAAGTTTTCGAGCAGATTACCTTAAGCGAAAGAAAATCCACAAACGGTACAAAAACCATGTCTGGTAACGAAAAATCAAGAGAAAATAGTGAGATACGTTGCTATAATTTGTCATAAACCGGGCATTATGCATCGAGTTGCCCCAAACAACGAGGATGTTGTTTTCATTGTGGGTCGATGTTGCATCAAGTAAGAAATTGTTCTATGAAAGAACAGACCAACATCGGTACGAGAAGGCAACCAACAACCAGCACAGTATATAATACACAGAAGACATCGCTACTAGCGTCAACTACAAACTTCCAAACAAATTCAAGCCACGCTACGTTGACAATGGACAGGAAAAACAACAACTATTGGTCTTTGCCGTGTTCGTTCGGCTTCACCTCTTTTCCCTTCGTTTGACCTTCTTTTCCTCGCTCGCAGGCGATGACCCACTTCTCTGAGCCCTGATTGTCTCACAGACATGGGCCCATACTCAAAAACTATTAAAAATGGACCTATATGAATATTAATATTTACACATAACTTTTCTTTCCCGATACCATGCCGCTAATTTTTTTTTTAAATTTATGTGAAGTTGAGTTTATATCGAAATTTTAATTTATGGAGAAAGCATATACTGCATTTCTGGTGACTGGACACTCTCGCAAGTGACAAAAAATTATCTTGATTAGTATATAAGCTCGTTTAAGACTGCGCGCACGCGCGCGCGCACACACACACACACAAAACGTTGTATGCGAATGTATAAACTATTGTCAATGCATTTAATATGTATTATATATGTATAAGTAATGTAATAGGTTGCGTATAAATGAATTCAAAATAGAAACTGGATATAAATTTACAATTTAATAATTAAAGTAGCTATCACAATCAAAGAATTTATATAATAATGCATAACAATGATATTAATTTTTTAGCTAGGCTATATATTATATCTAGCTTAACCTTATTTTAAGATAAATTTGAATCATAACCAAAAATACATTGATACGAAACTAACTATTATGGGTTTTAAATACCTAAAAGATAGGTTGAGAAAATGTATCTATAAATCGGGCGAAATGACCGGAAAAAACGTTACATGATAAGCTAATTACTACCGAAGTTAAATACCTTGCTACTAAGTTTCTTCATAATGCAATACCTTGTTTGTAGCTTAAAAATGTTTAGAATTTCGACCAGCGAAGTAAGTATTTCTTTTTGATAACTTACTAAATTATTATTCTTTTTATGGATAGAAAATTATGCTTTGATACTACTATGATCTATTCTATATACTATGATACATTCTATTTTTAAATTTATTTGCACATTAAAAAAATAGCACTCAAAGCATAAGTTTCTATCAATTTTCTGCTTCAATAATCAATGATTATGCTTTGATACTACTATGATCTATTCTATTCTAAAACTTATTTGCACATTAAAAAAATAGCACTCAAAGCATAATTTTCTATCCATAAAAAGATTAATAATTTAGTAAGTTATCAAAAAGAAATACTTACTTCCTTGGTAGAAATTCTAAACATTTTTAAGCTACAAACTAGGTATTGCATTATGAAGAAACTTAGTAACAAGGTATTTAAATTCGGTAGTAATTAGCTTATCACGTAACGTTTTTTCCGGCCATTTCGCCCGATTTATAGATATATTATCTCAACCTATTTTTTAGGTATTTAAGACCCATAATAGTTAGTTTCGTATCAATGTATTTTTGGTTATGATTCAAATTCATCTTAAAATAAGGTTAAGCTAGGTATAATATATAGCCTAGCTAAAAAATTAATATCATTGTTATGCAATTATATCATATCAATGTATTTTTGGTTATGATTCAAATTTATCTTAAAATAAGGTGAAGCTAGGTATAATATATATCCTAGCTAAAAAATTAATATCATTATTATAAATTCCTTGATTTTGATAGCTACTTTAATTATTAAATTGTAAATTTATATCGAGTTTCTATTTTTGAATTCATTTATACGCAACCTATTACATTACTTATACATATATAATACATATTAAACGCATTGACAATAGTTTATACATTCGCATAGAATGTTATATATATATATATATATATATATATATATATATATATATATATATATATATATATGAAGTCTTAAACGAGCTTATATACTAATCAAGATAATTTTTTGTCACTTGCGGGAGCATCCAGTCATCAGAAATGCAGTATAAGCTTTCTCCATAAATTAAAATTTCGATATAAACTCAACTTCACATAAATTTTTAAAAAAATCTCAAAAAACAATAAAATGATTTTATTTATTAAATTATTTATTTTGTAAATAAATAGAATAATATATATATAATTAATTACCAATAATTAAAACAGGTATAAGATAAAGTTTTGTTTTAAACCTAAAATAAAATTTTTATATTCTAAATGCTTTTGATTTAAAACTCTAATTTTATGAGCAAAATAAAAAACTAGGAAGTACTTGTTTTCCGTTGTAATCGATAATTATTAGCTTTAGAGCAACAATGGATAGAATATATAAAATTTATTTCAATAGGATCTACAACTTTTGTTTGAAAACATTTTTTCTAAGCTCAAGATTATTCCATAAAATTGGTTTTTATGTTTTAAACATTTTAACAATTAAATTTTTTATTTCGTAAATTTTCTTAATTATATTCGTAATGAGCGTCTAAAAATACATAAGTACGATTTTTTTCAGAATTTTTATTCAACATTTTTTCGAAAGTATGAAATTATTTTTATGTTTAGGTGAACAACGGACGTATAATCCACATGATTAGAATCAGCGGACATTTTGTTTTCGTCAATATACAGTCTAAACTTGATTCGGACCTAACTTATAAGATTTTTGTATAAAAACAAATTTTTAAAGAAAAAATATCAAGGAAAAAAATTCTGTCAACCAAGAATCCAGCCTGAAACATTGCGTAATAATTCATTATACATTTTAATCTCAAAAAAATTTTAAGAGATTGTAGTGAAGGCTAGTGATATGGTAAGGAGGCTATATATGCTAAATGCATATGTAAAACCAGTCGATTTCCACTTAATGAATAAAAAACCACCTTTTTGTGGACATAAATTCATTACAACTTTTTTGTTTGAAATTTTATTCTCCTTTCTAACCTTAAACCTTAGAGTAAGAGTGCATCTAAGTTAGAGTACATCTATCGCCAATTTAGTAAATCTAGTTTATTTAATTTATCGATCATTTATAAAATAATGTTAAAATAAGAAAAAAAATTTTCTTCATTGTTGTTTATTTTAAAATTTTTAAGTTTTAATTGTACCTCTTAAGTATTATTGACGTATCTTAAAAAATCAAAATACATTAAAAAAATACTGCAAACTCTTTATGCACACTTATCTGTGAACATTTGCCTCGCTTGACTTGTTTTAGACTAGCCACCAGCATAACGCGGGCCCACCTCCACTCCCCCACAGCATGGAAGTCAGACTCGCGCTCCTGGTAATGACCATAGTCGGTAGTCTAATGGCCGCTGGCCTGAGCTCGCGACTAGGTGTCCTCGCCCGGATCGTCCAGTTAGGTCTGGCAGCCACCGCTCTACCCCTGCTATGGACGTACCATCGCAAGATCTACGTTGTCCTGCGAACCCTACCCAGGGATGTTAAGTGAGTATATATATGTATATATATATTTCTTATCAATGTTATAGTCAAGTGTACGCGGCACCATTCAATGGAGAAACTATGGGAGTTCCGCAGGTGGAAGAGAAGCGATATAACACGCTTAATAATCATTTACAGATATATAAAAAGTTTTTTTTGATAATTTAATGTATTAAGTAAGTTGATATAATGATAGCCGTTATTCGACCATTTTTAATATAGCTTCAAAAAAGTTTCCAGTTCTGATTAGGACTAATAATAATTATAAGTATAATTTTCTAATATAAATTTTTATTATTTTTTTTCGATGCATTTTAGTTGCTGTAGTTTTATAACACACACCCCTTGTCTGCATTTATTACATTAGTGGTGTGCGCCTTGTGCAATGTTTATTAACCGGTTGAGGAATCGCAATAAAATTCTGCGTGTTACGAAAGTGCCTGCCTCCATTCTAGTATCCCACATATGCTTCAAGTTTTGGATCGTGGTATTATTTCGGGATTTTATTTCGAATTTTAATGTTATTTGAAGTAACTAAGCTTAATTATAATAACGTAAATTAAAAATATCATTTACAAGTTATTCATCGATTCGAAATAGATAATAAAAAACTTGGTTAGGTTAGGCTGTAAGGGCTAGTGCTCTGTCCTATTCGAACATTACAGTTACGTTTGGTGCCCTTAGGTCCATTGCGATACCCTATGTTTCCCGAAGGGTGGAGTCATAACCTATTTCCTTTCAGCGAAATATTTCCAGTCTCTCACAAATTTAGCTAATCCTCCAATATCCACACCTGATGCCTTTACCAGATCTTCCATGAAGCTTTGTCTTAACAATGTACGTCTTTTGTTTGCTAGGGCTGGAAATCGGCATAGCAAGTGGGTTATTGTTTCCTCCTCCGTGTGGCATTCTCTACATGAATCATCAGACGCTTTACCCGATCTTTTGAAGTTGACGCCTGTTGCACAGTGTGCCATGATTATTCCTGTGATTATGCCAACGGTTGATTTTTTGTGCCTTAAAAAGGTCACTGGTTCGTGTTTCACCTATAGCATGCCATAGTTTCCTGGATGCGAGACAGTCGTTTCTTGTCTTCCACCGTTCACTATATTTTGCTTTGATAGTTTCATCTATCTTCTTTTGAATCGTATTGATCGATGGCCATGCTAGTTCATCTGCTCTGGCATTAATTTCAGACACCAAAGTGTCCTGGTACCCAGCAAAGTCTGATTTCGCTGTTCCGGATCCATGACAGCGCCTTTCGGCAGCTCATTACTGACTTTGATTTAATCGATTTTAGCCCTAGGGCTTTTAAAGCAGCTTGGTTATCTGTTTAAATAATTGCCTTTTTCAGGTTTCGATTCTTCAATAACTTCGCTGCCTTTTCAATAGCTAAGATTTCTGCCTGCAGAAAACTGAATTTGTCGTATGTCTGTATGACTTTTAGACTTGTATTTGTTCTGAGTAAATTCCTATGCCTATTCTTTTTTCCGTTTTCGATCCATCTGTGAAGACTGAGATTTCATCCTCGTTTATTTTAGAATTGTTTACTCAGTCTTCCTTTGATGATATCTATTTCTGTATCCATCTGGAAGTCTAGTTTGGTAACTGTATAGTCCGAAGGCTCTTTCAGCTATTCTCAGGTCCCTGTTCAGTTTCCCGTAAAATTTCTCGTAAAGTGTTTTATGCCCATAGTTGGTCTGTTTCCACAAATTCGATTCTCTGAATCTGTGAACTTCTTTTCTACATCAGTAGTTTCATTTATGTATAGATTGATCAGTCTTTCTAGTGTTTTTAAAAGAAACGATGAAAGGCTCATTGTTCTTAAATCTTTTGGCGTTGTGTGGCTTGTTTTCCCTGATTTGCGTTTTAAAACCACTTTCACCTTTCTATATCTTCGGTACATAGCCTAAGCTTAGACAGTCCGAAAAATTTTTAATTAAGATATCCATTATAATGTCTTGGGTTCTGTGCAGCATTTTGGGTATTATGCCATCCGGTCCGGCCAATTGGTAGGGGTCGAATTAGTTTATAGCCCATGATAGTTTATCCCTGCTTACTCTCTTTCCTACCGTTCGTCATTTATCCCTGTTTTTCGAGTCTCGTTGTAATGTTGATTCGTTTTCCACTTCCTCGGCCTGACAGCCAGGGAAGTGTACCTCCATTAGTATTTCTAAGGTTTCCATTCTCGTTTCTGTCCATGAGTCATCTGATGGTCTGATACTCTTCAGAAGTATATTTCTAATCCTAGATGCCTCATTTACGCATGTGAGTGACTCACTGAAACTTTTTATGGATTTCCATTTAGTCCTTTTTATTTTACTTTTATATTCATTAAAGCTGTCTTTATATTTTGACCAGCTCTCCTCTTTGCCTTCTTTCCTAGCAATCCTCGTGAGTCTCCTAGTATCCTTCCTCAATCCTCTAAGGTCTGCATTCCACCGCGGTGCTTTTGTAGCTCCTTCTTATTGGGCACGATTCAAGAAAGACTTAGTCTAGGATATCTCCTAGTTTATTGACTTCGTTCTCTAGCTCTACTTGTGTATGGGAGTCTGACATTTGGAGTTGGGACCTATTGTCTATTCTTTCGCTCAATAATCTAGAGAACTTTGTCCAACCTGTTTTTTCTGAGTTCCTAAGAGCCCTATTCTGCATAGTATGCTGATCGATTGTAAAGAGTATTCTCCTGTGATCCAGGTAGTTGACCTTAAACTTCGGATTTTGTCTCTTAAAATCGAAGGTTCCTGTATAAGGGCAATACCTATAATCCTCTCCATCGTGGCCAACATCAGGTTTTCCAAGGCTGCTTCACAGTGGTGCAAATTAATCTGCATCACTCGCAGTCTCAGTTTCATCTTAATGCTTTTTTTCATTGGGAAGTCTCGCCTTCAGCGTACATAGCCTGAACTTGATATTTCCCTTATTTTGTCTTAGCAAAACAAGGGATTCGGCATCCACAGCGATGACCAGCTCTATGCCGTTTCCGCTCTTACTCTGTGTTGAGGAAATAATTCTCCAGCTTTGAGTATTTATTCCCTTGTTTTGCTTTGCTATAATTTTCATTACAGTTTCGTTATTCACTACCGGAGGAGGCACTGAAACCGATATTATTTATCTGAGTGGCAGCTGCGACCTTGGTATCACTTCGAGTTGGGCCCTCTGCCAGAGTTCGCCGCAGTCTCGGATGACATACTTTAGAAAGTCTACAGACTACCTGTAGCCGCATCCTAAGAACTTGACAACATTCTGCCAGATATATAATGGCTATCTGGAATTCCTCTGGCGACTCGAAGCTTATCGAGGGTTTCAGCTTTTTCACCATTCTTTCCTCTTCTTCATTAGAGCGAACCCTTTTGGCCGTCTTTTCCGGTTGGGACGTTTATCCTTTGCGTCTCTACTTTGGGAGAGGAACCTACGGCTTCAGCCCACTGAAGCTGTCGTTTTTTCTTATTGACTTTTAGGGAGGTTTTCTCGTCCTTTACGATCGAGGCCTCTTCCTTAATCGTTTTCAACTGTGGGAAAGTCTTGTGGTATTGTTCGTATTTCTCCACAGTTTTCTTATTTTTTCAGATAAACTCTCTTGCCCTTGGAGTGAGTTCATTCTTTTTTTCTGCCATTCTTTTTCGAAACCTTCTTGTAGCCTTTCCTGGCTTTCAGCTCGCTATCAGCTTTCTTTTCTTTCCTTCCTCCCTCTTCCTTTCCGCCTTCGGCGTCCTCTTGAAGGAGCTTCCTTTCGGCTTCGGAATCTGCTGATTCGACTTTGCTCACCTGTGACCTATAAATCCTCTTTCAGGAGATTCGTCTATCTGAATCTCCTCCAGCCGTCGAGATATGCTCCCCAGACTGCCTTTGCCCAGTAGGGGTTGGAGGTATCCCTTTTCACTCGTAGTTATTTCTCGTGATGTTTCTGGTGCTAAGTGATCCATCCCAGTTGCGATAGTAAATGTTAGCTTTGATGAGCCCCTTTCAGAATCCGAATGAGGCTCGGCCGCGTTTTCAGTGGGTAGATTTTCCATAGGATTATCACCTGGGTATTTGATTTTATCATCGCTATCCATTCTATTATTTCTCCTTACCCCTCTTATTCCATTGTTCGTGATCATATTCTGCGACTAGACGGGGAAAGTGGGACTGGTCAATTCATCCCCATCCCCTCCGGCCGTTCCACTATCCGCAACCTGTGGATGCGCCCGGTAGCATGGAAAAGTGCTCTTCTTTTTTTTAAAGATACCGAGTAATAAGAAGCTAAAGACACAAAGCTATAATTTACATAGTAATAAACATATATTGTTATTTTATTATAAATTTTTCAATAATTCTTAGGTGAATATTTAAGAAAATTATATTTAAAATTTGTACAATTGAGAATGTATCATATATTTAGGGAAAATAAGTACAAATCATTAAAATCTATTGTATTTTGCCGACAACAATGAAAGCATATTTTGAAAATTAAAAATAGATAATAGGTAGTAGATACTGTAGAAAACTGTGGGAAATATAATTTACAATTAATAGAAATTAAATTTAATGCAAGGCTGAAGTCGAGAAATTTGTCAATTGTATTAGTTGAATGAGTTAGTTATAGTTCATAAACGGAAAAAAGAAACGGATTTTTACGAATTTTTTTCAATAACTGATTTCATTATTTTGGAAAAACATCTTTTTGAATTTAAATAATCATCTAAAGCAGTTACATTAATTTTTGTGACTACAAATTGCAAAATGACAGGGTTTGAACTTAACAACGACTCGCAGAGACAAGAAAATTGTTTTGCGGTGCACAGCAGAGCTCAAGGTCAAGGATCATTTAAAACAAAAAACCAAGCGAAATTAGTTAAATAATAAATTGTCTGTATATTTAAATAAAGAATGGTTACAAAAAAGTAAGTTCTTAGAAGGCTGATGATACAAACTTAAACAGGTATTTTTTTAGTAAAAATTTATTATCTTTTGATTTTCATAAAAAATATTCTAGTTTCATAGTTTTCGTTCATCTTACTTACCTCTAAGTTTTTAAAGGAATTTATCGATGACGTGTAATTCAGAAGTAAAACTCAATTTAAATTCTTCGGTCGTTGTGGCGAAAAATGTCTCAGCTTTATCAATCAAATATTAAATGATTTTTTATGCATTAGTCATTAATCATTCTTTTAAATTCTTAAAGAATTTAATTTTTTGTTGTTGACAATTTTAATTTCATTTTGTTCTTTAACAAGTATAAGCTTCACATTTGCAAAGTATTTTGTACATATATTATAGAAATTTTAAGTTTGAGATTAAAAATACATTATTTGAAAGTAGTTGAAAAAAAATCGGTAACATAATTGAACATATATTTGCTACATTGTCATACATCTAACAGGTGTTTCACATAAATTACATAGTGTATATTATATTATACATATTGTATACAGAAATTATATGGTGTAGCATAAAATTTTCAATAAAAAATTCTTCTCTTAACCAAATTATTTTACATTATATTTCTTTAACAGTTATTAGAGATGATAGTAATATATCTTTAATACTTACTCTTATTACAATTTTGACAAAGTGAATGCTATTCAGTGCAACTTCAACACCCCTAAAATAATTAAAAGAATTTTAATGAATATTGGAAAATAGCATGGTTTGCAGATACGTATGCTGAAATTATTATTTTTCTCAATTACTATATTAATTATACCATATGATCAAATTTAACCCGAACTGATGCATTTAAACTCCGCGCGTAAACTGAATTGATAAAATGTTTTTCTCCTATATTGGTACAACCTGGTATAATCTTCCTTGATGTCCGGGTGAAATTTGAGTGCCATATCTCCATTAGTATATGTTTGTCAGCTGTTCGTTTACGATGGAAAAAGTTTGTCTAACGATATTGACTAGGAAAAAAGTTGATCAACGAGTTTGCTTGAAATTTTGTGTTTCCAATAGAATTACGGCTACAGAATTGTTGAAAATGTTGCAGACGTGTTTTGGGGAGTCTAATTTATAACGAACGTAAGTATTTGAGTGGCATAAAGCATTCAGTGAAGGTCGTGAAGTCGTCGAAAAGTTGCTTCATGCAACTCACCCACCCACCGAAAATCAAGGTGATGTTCATCATTTTTTTCGATTACTATGGGGTGGTTCACCATGAATTTGTTCCAGGAGGTCAAAAGGTCAATAAGGAGTACTACTCGGCCATTTTAAAGCGTCTACGTGAAGCAATTTGTCATAAACGACTGGATTTGTGAACAGACAACTCATGGGTTTTTCACCACGATAATGCGCCAGCACATTCCAGTATGATTGTGTCTGATTTTTTGGCCAAACACGACATGAAAGTCATCGCTCAGCTACCCTATTCGCCTGATTTGGGTCCATGTGACTTTTTCCTCTTTCCAAAACTCAAAAATCCGCTTCGGAGAACGCACCATGAGTCCATAGTCAATATCGCCAGACAAACTTTTTGCGTTGTAAACAAACAGCTGACCAACACATACTAATAGAGATATGGCGCTCAAATGTCAAACGGAGATCAAGAAAGGTTTTACCAATATAGGGAAAAAAATTTTACCGATTCAGTTTAGGAGCGGAGTTTAAATGCACCCGTCCCGGTCAAATTTGATCATATGTTATATGTATTTCTTAGAGAAATTTAAATGTACTAGTAGTTAAATTTAGTATATATTATAAATCAGCAACAAATTAACAACAAATTACGCCTCTAGTGTCCTATCAGTTTTTATAAAGTCGGGAAATAGCGTTAACTACGCCAATTTAATATTAAACTGGTATAGCTATTGCTATATATTATTATGTTCATATAAATTTAAAATATGCCGTATTAACGATGAATGATGTTTTAAATGGTTCAGTTTCATACCTCACACGTTTCTCTAATGGTTTGTATTGCATACCAAAAAATTCGTACTAATAATTTTAATATTTTCACAGACGTCAAACAAAAGATTGACATTTTCTTATCAAATTCGAATTTTGGCGCGCTTTCTACGTTTTTATACCATTAGATGGAGACGCTAAACTCGCAAGTGATGAAAATTGATCATTATTCGTACATAAAACTTCGGTTAATCTTTTTGATGTAACTGCAAATATGTATTAATTGTGTGTAATCTTGCGAAATATATAAGTGAACTGCGTCTACACTCAGATTTTAATTGTAATATGCGTATACATCGTAATTAATTAGGAAATATCAAAAATGGAATATAAATTAATTTAGTTACATACAACTAATGCTTGCTTGTGGTTATACACTCTATTGAGTATATATAAAAGTGATTATAAATAATCCTGTTACTAAATATACTAAAAATTTTTTGATTAAATGAGCATGTAGATTTACATAAAGTTTACAAAACTGTTTGGTAAAATTTACTATATCGGTTACTAAAATCACAGAACTGTAAATTACTAAACTAATTTAGTAAAATTTCAAAAATTTTTTGTAAAAATAACTTAATTTTTTTCTACATGCATAATTCTAATAATTTAATTCCTATGAATCAATCTGTTAAAAAAAAAAAGAAAGAACTCAACCCAACTAGCAACATAAAGATCTGTAAGATATTATGGTGTTCATCTTAATATTTATTACGATTTAATAAACGTGTTAATTCACAGTTTGATTTATAGCGAATACAATTTTTAAAAAACTGCATAATATATACTACTCTCCACTAAATCAAACAACAAAGATTATTACGTATTTAAGTTTGTTAAGGCCAATAGTAACCTATTCCTGTCTTATTTGGTCTAACACTAATCAAAATCTAATGAAAAAATTAAGAATTTTTGAGAAAAAATTCCTATAATACTATTTAAACTTCTACAGAGATTTCACAGATCTACACTAAAAAAGAATACCCAATACAACTTCGTGCAAAAAACCAAAATAGTCCGTATAGATATTTTTGTTATAAAATTAATTAAAAATTGCGTCAATTCTGCAAATATATAGACAATCACTGAATTAAGAAAATACATAAATTTAATCAATCCAAATCACTGAAAATCAAATATCATGTCTGTATTATACCACATCTCTAGATGAATGAATGAAGAAGAAAAGGTTATATCTATACGTAAATAATACAACATTGCGAGTTTAACAGATATTACAGCTAGGGACAATAAAAGCGTTGCATGCCTCGATCGCAGCGCCATGGTGAACTATCAGAACGGAAGTAAATTTACTTCGATGTCTCATTCCCTTAATTTTGATTGTAGACAGTCAAAGAAAATTTGGTATAAATCTTTAGACATACCTATCTACAAGTGGTGAAATTTTTTTAGAGTTCAAAAAATTTATGTAAGTAGGGTAAAAAAATAAAAAATATTCGTACAAATTTGTGTTATGCGCCACGTGGTGCTAATGCTTTCAAAAAAGTAATGATTACAAATTTTAAGTATCATTTACATACATAATTGCAGTGTCGCCACTTGTAAGACTAAATAATTAATCAAATCAAATTTGTTTCACCGTTCTACGTGTTGTATGAATAAAATGAAATGACGAAGTAAATTTATAATGCACGAATTTCTGTAGATAAAAAAGAGATTTCGGAAATCGATAAATCACCCCAAAGTCGCTCAAAAATCAAGGTTATGCTCACTTTTTTCTTCGATTATCATCGCGTGGTGTATTATAAATTGCTTTGAACCGGCCAAACGGTTAACAAAAAATATTATATGAGTGTTATGCATCGTTTGCGTGAAGCTATTCGTTTCAAAAGGCCAGATTTATGGACAGACAACTCTTGGTTTTTGCATCATGATGATTTTTGCACCAGCTCACACTGCATTGATTTTACGTAAATATTTCGCTAACAATTCAACCAAGATCGTTTCGCAACCACTATACTCGCCTGATTTAGCACCATGTGACGTCTGACTGTTAAGCAAACTCAAAAGACCATTTTGGAGACACGGTTTTGATTCGATTGAAGAAATAAAAACCGAATCGAAGAAGGAACTGATGGCCATTCCGGAATACGAGTATAAAATATATTTTGAAAATTAGGAAAAGTGTGTTGCATTGTTGCATTGCATCTAGGGGGGGGGGGATATTTACTATATATTATCTGTATAAATTGTCGAAATAAAGAGCCCTAATGCCTATTGTAATATTTCAAATTCGTATTTTAAATAAGTAATTATAAAAGAACATTAGGCGATACAACTAAATATGTGTAGATTATATTTTATATTATGCATTTTACTGTAGTTTTTACATATAAAATAGATTTTATGTTTCAAAAGAACACGAAGTGTGCAAGTACGCAATTTATGTATATATACATGTCTAATTCATGTTTATATAAATATATATAATTCATGTGATTAAATTTGACTCGGGCTGACAAAAAAAAAACAGTTTTACGTATTTAATACAAATCTCTACAGCAAACTCGTTGATCAACTTTTTTTCAATAGTCAATATCGTCAGACAACCTTCTTGCGTCTTAAACAAACAGCTGACCAACACATACTAATGGAGATATGGCGCTCAAATTTCACACTAACATCAAGAAAGGTTGTACCAATATAGGAAAAAAAATTATTACCCATTCAGTTTCTACGCGGAGTTTAAATGCACCAGTCGGGTTCAAATTTGATCTTAATATTCAGCGTTCCATGAGTGAGTCGACCACCTCGGCGTGCGCCTTCTTATCAAAGTATTATCCATTAGCTGTAATACGTCCGAGTGATATAGAAAGTGAAAATATTTACTACATCTGGTTTTGTTGCTTTTATACTCTGCGCCCTCTGTCTGTCTCTCTCTCTCTCTCTCTCTCTCTCTCTCTCTCTCTCTCTCCACCTCGCTGCTCCAACAATATCAGCTTATTATATACATTATGTTTTTGTTGTAAAGGCCCTTGGGTAAATGTGCTTTATATATATACGAATGTACACTAACATATTTGAGCGCTTGCTTTGCTGCCATTCAAGCCTTTTTGAAAAAAATACATTTCGATGAGGACTTCAGAAGAGCGTCCACATTCCACTTTGCTGAAAATTTATACATTTATGTTTATGATGAATATCATAGTGTTTTTTTGCCGAAATGAAATTTGAACGACCAAATCAATACAAAATCTTAAAATCGGTTTTTGATATTAACTAGGATAATAAAAATATTATTAAAAAAATTTTTCAAAAAAGAGTTGTGTCTTCTACAAGTGCATCTTTTTTGTTCTGGTTAATTTTTTTTGGTATAACCGATATTTTTAAAGAATATTTTATCAATTTCATCTAGGGTTGTTTCGAAAATCTGTGAATACTGGCTAGACTTCTGAAAGCACCGATATCTGATTTTGCTCAATCTTGGCGTATTTTCGTTTTTGATATGCTAATTATTAATACCGTTATGGTTTTTGATTCCTTTTTGGATTCTTATGTCAAATTACATAAATATTACGAAAATGCTTAAACATTATGTTGTGTGAAATATTTTTAAGAAGTTGACATAATGTTTTGAATAATAGTTTTACATCTAAATTTGTATCTAAATTTACTGTTAAAATGTGTCTGGCCTTAATAAGGCCTAGGTAAGCTTAAATAAGTAAAAAAAAAAAGATGTGTCTGGACTCAATTTACATTTTAGATATTTTCCTATAGATCTTTTATTTGTTGAAAAAAATATGCAGTGAGTAAGAGCGTTCTAAGCTTAAAACTTTATTAGCCATAGCAGTGTCTATACGTGAGGTGTGTGTATGTGTCACATATTAATAATTTTTTTTTATAGAGGGGGAGAAAAATCCTTTTTGAATCCGGGGGACCGGTCTCCAAGTATGTGGGAGTCATCTGCATTTAACTTGCAAGCATACCCACTAAAAACTACCACCTTCGTACTTTCTCCTCGACTGCTTCGCTTAGCTCTGAGAAGAGATACAGGTTGGAGTCGGAGGGCGGGCAACGATTAGACCTCCTCTCCAGTAGCAAGCCACCCTCGGCGTCCTCGTCGGACCTCCAAGCATCAGACCTGTTATATTGTCTGGTCGAATGGTGCCCACCGCCCTCTCAACGCGTTCTCTGTCTGGACAAAACGTTTCACACTGGAAACAAGTGTGCAGTGCATCGTCCCGAGGATCGCAGCAGTGGGTACAGGAAGTATCCGGGGCCTTCCCCATTTTATGGAGATAGCTTCGAAACCGTCCGTGCCCACATAGAAGCTGCGTGAGATGCCAGCTCACCTCCCCGTGGAGTCGATGGACCCATAGCTCGATCTGACGAATCAGTCTGACCGTCCCTCGTCCTCTCGGGTCTTCATCCCAGTGTTTCTGCCATTTCACCATCGTGGTCGCTATGGCTCGCTAAGCCGCCTCCGTTTTATCGAGAATATTTTTATAGTATAGATGCTCTTCTTCTCCGCTGCTTGAAGGTCGATGGGTATAACACATGCAATAACTAGCACCGCCGACCCAGAGACCGTTCGGTAGGACCTTGCGATGCGCAATGCCCCTGTACGCTGCATTGCCTCCATTCTTTTTCTGTAAATTTCAGCCTTCAGTGTATCGGCCGATACCTCTGCCCCCTAAAGCATAATGGATTCGGGTACCCTCACGAGCTTGCTAGGTGTTAGTCCACCAACGTTGGCCATGACCCGGCTAAGTTGCGCTGTTAACCGAGTAGCCCTATCCGCTGCCTGTATAATTTTTTCCCAGAAACTTAACTTAGAATCAAGCTCCACCCCCAGATAATGAACGGCTGCTTTGGTACTCACCACCGCGTCTCCAAGCTGCATTTGTCGTATCGTTGGTATGCGCTTCTTGGTCAGGAGAACAATCTCTGATTATGACGCTGCTAATTATAGCCCATTATCCATCATCCATTCACTCACACGACGCATCACATGGTTGAGTCGCGCCTGTGCCGCATCGCAATCTCTAGCAATTACGATAGCGGTGACGTCATCTGCGTATTCAATGAGACGGTAGTTATCAGGCATGTGCACTCAAATTATTTCGTCATATGAAATGTTCCACATGTCGGCTCCGAGTATTGACCCCCTGAGCTATCCCTGCGCTTCACTTTTTCCTTCTCAGGCCATCGGATGACTCAGATCAGGAAGCGTTCCTTCAGGTGCTCACCCATAATACGAAGTATATATTGTGGTATCCGGAAGTTGCGCTCCATGGCCCCGTGAACATTAGCTGATTTAACAGAGTAAAAGGCAATTCTAACGTCAAGGGTAGCCAGCAGGAAGGCCAGACAAGAGTAATGATTACCCAGTTCCGTACCCGTGGTCGCTTTTACTACCTTAAGGATAGCATCCACCGTTTCCCGTCCCCCACACAAGCCGTACTGTCTCTCGGTGAAATCGCCGGCAGCCACCACAGACTTCTGAAGACATGGTTTGAGCAGCTTTTCCATGAGTTTACCCGCAGTGTTCAGAATACACAGTGGTTGGTAGTTCGGCGGTGCCTCTGGGGAACCCTTGCCCTTGTCGATAAGCAGAAGTCTCGCTTCCCTCCAGCCAGAATAAAATATCCCAGCTTTCAGGCAGAAGTTGTACATAACCAAAAGGAGTTCGGGATGGCTTGCAGCAAATGCCTTCAGCACCTTCCCTGAAATTCCGTGGGGTCCCGGTGTCTTCTTGTTCCGCATGCTGGCAACTACTCGTGTCAGCTCCCCGCTACTGAACAGTGAAGCATCCAGTTCACCTTCCGGTATTGTTTATTCGGATTTGTCGGGATGCCCCTAAAACAAGATATCTACGATGTTCTGTAGAGTGCACGTATCCAGGGAGCTCGCGTTTCCGCTTGCCCCCAGTTTTCGAGCGAATATCCTGTACCCCAAACCCCAAGAATCTTTGACCAGATCCTAACAAAGTCACTTCCAGCATCGGCGCTAACTGGCCTCAATTGCCCGACGAAGGGTTTTCTTGGATAGCTTGAGTTCAGTCTCTTACAATCAATGTCATCTCCGTTCTTCCTAGCTCTCTGAGCTTTTCCATATTCAATCTCGCGGCGTTCTATCTGGGGGGCTCTAGCGAGCTTACTCCAGTAGTTGATGGACACTCATTACATACGTAGAATGTGATGTACCGATGATCGCTGGCCGTATAGCCTTCGATCACCCACCAGTCCTGGATTCGCGAGGCCAGACGTTCAGTCGCAAGTGAAATATCGGGAATCGTTTCAGCATATTCAGGCCTCCTAAAGGTAGAAGTGTTACCGGTGTTCAAGACAATCAGTCCCTGTTGGGTATTAGATTCATCAATCTTCCACTCCTGAAGTCCGGTCGCTCCACATCCTATTCTATGACCTTAGCGTTCAAGTCTCCGGCCATGATCAGTTCACCTCCCAGCTCCCTGACGGTGTCTTTCAAGTTATTCAAAACGGCTTGGTAGTTATCTGTGGCTTGGTTTGGCGTAAGGTACAACTCACGTACGTGACGTGGTTGCTACTCACCCAAGCATAGCCATTTCCATTTTCATGGTCCACGAATAAAAATCGCCATGGGTGAGGTATCCAAAGATCTGTCACCCCAAGCTTGTCTGTATGTCATTCTAGTTCATCTCTGTTCTGATACTGTGCGCTAATGAGAAGAAATTCAGCCCCAGTATCGATGCAGATCAAAGCGAGAAGGTGGTCAGCCGTCCAACTCTTATTCAAATTCTCTTACAGAACTACGACCATCTTGCCGTCTTCTAAAGGGCCACGCGATAGACCGGACAGATGCCAGGTCCGGCCACGTGTCTGTACCTGTCCGCGTTTGCGTCTCCAGAACATAAGAAGCACACGGGGCTGTCTTTACAGTTAGCCCATCTGTGACCCTCCTGCCTGGTATGATAGCAACAGACACTTCGATCCGGGCCTTTACAGTCATGGCTTCGGCGGCCACAGCCTAGGCACCGGAAACACCTAATTACTATCTTCTGCCTTCGTACGCGACAATTCACGAGGCAAATTCTCACCAGATTTATGGTCAGCAGCTTTGCGGCTGCGACCTCATCCAAAACGACGATAGCAGCCTGCTGCTCCACGATGTTAGATTTGGTTACTTTGACCTGAAGCGGTCCCCGATAATCAGACAGTTTGCCCTTGAGGATCTCACGCACCTCTTCCTTCGTCACACAACAGTCTAGGTCCTTGATCTCCAGGCTTCCCCTGGGGATCAGTTCTCTAACTTCACCGCTCTGGCCTGCTGCTTTCTGCAGCACTTCAGCCAGAGATCTCCGGGTTTGGTGTTTCTCAGTTTGATCAACACTTCCCCCGTTTTGGTGCGTCGGATGGCTCTGACATCCGCTCCGCATTCTTCAGGTTGAACCCCTGCATGAAGTGCCCCCAATATTTCAGTGCAGGACTTCCCTTCCGCTGATCTGATAGCGATGACATCAGGGCGCGTTCTGCGCTTTAGTCTTTTAAATTCTTTGGCTCCGTCATTATTATTTAGTACCATCTCGTCTGAACTGGGGAATCACCACACCCTTCGCAGATACTGCCGTATGGTCTTTTTTGTTACTATCATGGCCCAGTTTTCTTCACGTCAAAGAATAATAATAATATGAGTAAAAATAATATGAATAATAATAATAATAATAATAATAATAATAATAATAATAATAATAATAACGCAAAAATATATATTTTGCAGAATAGTCGTTGCTATATTTATAAAGAAATTGATTTGCTATTATATAATTTTTTTGGAGTGTTCAACGACAGTCCCATAATAAACTAGTATATAGTAAATAAGCAATGCAGCTACACTATCTGAGTTTTATTGCACCCTCTTTTGGAAAAATGATATCGGTCAGCGTCTACGGTGAAGTCCAGAATTCAGTCCGAGTTTAACCTTCTTAGAGCGTGCCCATACAAAATATTTATATTTTCAAAATCTTTGTATAATATATATTTTTGTATCTCATTACACTTAAATTATTATTTTACAATTATTATTACTTTACACTTAAATTATAATTATTAAAACTGCTGTTACATTAATTTCAATCTCATTAAACTAGTGTACTGCATATTAAATAAAATATTTATCATTATAAAATTAACATAAATAAAACTATTTCTTTTAAACACAACCAGTTATAGACCCAGGCCCTAGTTTAATAAGAGGTGTTTAAAAGCAGTAAATACACAGTTATTTTTATTAAGTGAATACTGAGTTTATCATCATAAAGAAAAATAACAGAAAGTTCTGCGTATTGTTTCTCGATTGCAAAATTAAATGGAGAGAATTACTCCGTTTGGGGCTATATGTTAGGACTTATGTTTATTGAAGATAATCTGTAAGAACTTATTTAAGATAAAAAGTCAGAATCTACAGATAATAGTACTATCAGTGCGTGGATTAAAAAAGATGACAAGACGCGTGCAAGAATAGGTTTACTGGTCGAAGACGATCAGCTTATACATATTAGGTACGCCAAGTCAATAAAAGAGGTATGGAGTGCTCCACGTGATTCTCATCAAAAATTCACTTTAACAAGTAAAGTATGTTTGTTGAAAAGTTTACGTTATACAGCATTAGGAGAAGCTGATGATATGGAAGCACACATAAATAAATTTATGGAAAAAGTAACTTATCAGCTCTTGAACAAAACTTGCCTGACAATTTAATTGCATCGCTGTTACTCGGTAGTTTACCGCAATCATATGATACTCTAGTAACTGTACTTGAAAGTAGACCCGAAGAGGATATACCCAGTCATGTTATTAAAGGAAAATTAATTCACGAATTTCAGCGCTGTAAAGGAGCAAATAGTGTAAGATAGCGTACAAATGATGAAAAAATATTTAAAACAGTTCACAAAGGGGAGCCTGAATCACATACAAAAAATATGATTTGTTTTTTCTGTAAAAAAAGGACATCAGTAGATTGAATGTATTAAGTATAAGTCGTAGAAAGTTAAAAGGGAAACGTTGAATGTAGTAACAAATGATGTACTTACAGAAGACTATTGCCAAGTGGTATATAGCGAAGCCTGAGTGCAAAGAATATACGTGAAACGAATGGAAATTGGATAATTGACTCTGAAGTAACGAATCATATGGCTCAGAATAAATCTTTCTTTAATCATTTGGACTCGACAGAAAAAGGGTATGTTCGTCTTGTACACAACGAAAATTGCATCGACGTGAAAGGAAAAAGTACTATTACTATAAAGTATAGATCTGGTAATAATAAAATTTTTGATGTTAAAGTAAATGCTTTGTATGTACCCGGATTTAGTTCAAATTTATTATCGGTAAAAAATCTAACTGAAGATGGCTACAAAGTTTTATTTGAAGTCGACGAATGTAAAATTCTAAAAAACGAACATTTACAAGCTGTCGCTATCGGATCATTGGGGCATTATGAACTAAAGGTAATTGAAAATGTTCATATGACGAAAGATACAATCCGCAGCAAGCACAGTACAGATTGTCATCACGTGTGGCACAGGAGTTTTGGACACAGACATTCAAGTGCCATAAAGGAACTTTCCGTAAAAGGTCAGAAACCGGTATTAAACTGAAAGACTGCGAAAAACGTGAAATCTGTGAATATTGTGTACAGGGAAAAATGTCTCGTAAAGTTTTTCCTAGAGAATCTGTGAGTAGATCGAAGGAGCCTTTTTATCTTATTCACACAGATGTTTGCGGACCGATGCAAATGTCTACTCCGAGTGGCAAGAGGTATGTACTGATCGTAATTGATGACTACTCCAGGTATACGCATGTGTACCTGACAAGTTATAAAAATGAAACATCTGGTTTACAAAACAATTCGTTCGAATGGTCAAAACGCAGCGTAATAAGCTCCCTAAGGTAATCTTCTCTGACCGAGGTAAGGAGTATGTAAACGATGATTTATAATCGTATCTTAAAAACGAAGGAATCTGCGTACTGTATATCGCCCCTTACTCGCCACAGCAAAATGGAGTAGAAGAACGGAAGAATAGATATTTAATCGACATGATGGGATGCATGTTACTTGATGCAGGTTTAGCGCAACAATATTGGGGTGAGGCAATTTCTACGGCAAATTATTTGCAAAATAGACTGCCGAATCGAGATATTAGTACAACTCCGTATGAATTGTGGAATTTCAAGAAACCCGATGTCTCTAATTTACAAGTTTTCGGATGTACTCCATATATGTTAATACCTAAAAAGAAGCATAAGAAACTTGATACAAGAGCAGAAAAACTCGTGTTCGTAGATTACTCAAATGAATCAAAGGTATTTAGAATTTTAGATACGAAAACTGATAAAATTAAGATTAGGCGGAATATAATTTTTACGAACAAATAATTTAAAAAATAAAGAAGAAGACGATTCGGTAGTTTGTTTTAACTATTCAAATAGTATTGAACTTTCAGATACAGACACTAGCAATATTTCAAGTAATAATAGAATGGCCGATCAAGATAAAGATCGTGAAGAATTTTTCGACAGTTTTGAAGATCTCGATGAAGCTGGAGGTGTGCCGACAGTGTTGCCAACAATAGAACCCAGGCGTTTCGAAAGATCAAATCGCGGCGTGCCCCGGACAGGTACATGGGTTTAATAAATATGGCGAAACGAGAATCAGATCCCAGAAATATTAAGGAAGCATTTTCGAGGCCCGATAAAGACATGTGGAAAAAGGCTATGGACGAGGAGATGATCGCATTAAAACTAAATAAAACGTGGACCATTGTGCCTAAACATAGTCTGTAAATTAAGGAAGGGCATATACGGCCATAAGGAAGCTGGGAAAATATAGAATAGCAGATTAAATGCTTGCTTAAATGCATACGGATTCGTACAAGGTAAAGCCTGAAGAGTATTGAAATAAGAAAAAATAAAGATGGATTTTTTTGTATAAAGCAGCATTATATATTGAAAAAATCTTGGAAAGGTTCCGTTTGCAGAATGCAAAAATTTCTCCAATTCCACTAGATCAAGGATATATAAAATTTAGAAACGTGAAACCAGTAATGCCGAAAAAGGAAAAATATCAGCAATTAATAGGCTCTTTATTATGCATAGCTGTCAATTCAAGACCGGACATCGTAGCAAGCGTAGCAATATTAAGTCAATACAATCATGCTCCTACTGAAGCTGATTGGAATGAAGTAAAGAGAATCGCTCGATATCTGAAAGGA
>JACCIC010000318.1:112500-147500 GCA_018907035.1 Sycobia sp. Sy_11 | reverse complement strand
TTTCAATTATTTTTTAATGTATTGTTATTGTAAATTAACTTGATAATTGACTTGCTTATAAACAATAATATTAAAATAAGGTTAAATAAAGTTGACTTTGAAAAATATATATACTTAATTTTAATTTTGTATACAAAGTTCAAAGAGATTTTATATTAACATAAATTTGACGCTTTATCAATTTATTTCAGCTTTTCTTTTCGTTTAATTCAATAAATTCATTCGATATTTTACATTTTATATATTCTTCAGAATTTAGTTTAAATTAATGTGCTTGTGTGTAACAATAATAAATAGTTAACTGTATATATCAAATTTGAGTTGCAATTTTTTTAAAGCTACATGTATTTTTATTAATTTAAAAAGTGTCAAGTAAAAATGATAAAAACCAAGTTTTAAGGAATAATTTTGAATTTAGAAAAAATTGTTCAAACAAAAGTTGTACATCCTAGTCAAATGAATTTTATATATGTTCTATCCATTTTTGCTGTAAAGCTAATAATTATTGAGAAAAACGCAATTAATAATAAGCGTTTTCAGCTATTATAATCATCCAAAGTTATAGTCGATACGTCAGGGATCTCAGCTGCTCAGATTATACACGATATAAGTACTTTTTAATTTGTAATTTTGCTCTTAAATTCTAGTTTTAAAGCAAAAACATATGGAATGTGAAAAATTTATTGTAGTTAGGTCTCCAAATTTTGTTTAAAAGAATATTTAACAAACTGTCTATTGTTTTATATATCGTTATTTATATGTTATTATATACAAAGCTTTTAATGCTTTTCACCATAAAATTCGGACAACTTTGTCTATAACATTCATTTTTCTAATTTGATTATCATAAATATATTTAAGTTAGAAAAACAATATATATAGTCTCTTTAATTTATTAGAAATACATTTGTAATTTCAAACAATGAAAAGTACGTTCCTTATAACAGAAACGTTAGTAAAGTGCACTCGAAATCGCGTGCTGGAACTGCAGTTTAAAACTTGCAGCTTCAATTCCAGATTGTTGCAATCCTAAAAATTATTATAAATAAACTTACATGTATTGTAGAACAAGGTGGAAAAAGAATTTTGCGAGGATAAATGGGAACCGGTGGTTAAAACTGCAGTTGTAGCACGCGCTTTCGGGGAACCTGGAACACGATGGATATCTCGCGTGGTGCACTGTCATCGAATCACCTAATAAATTTTCCAGAATCTTATTGTCATTTGAATAATTTTAGTCATATTTATCTGTTATATGATTCACTGACAGAATGTGATACGAGCGTACATAATTTCTGTAATTTTGCAAGCACTTTTAAATGATTTTATCTCATACATTATATCAGTATACAAATATCTAATTATTATAAATTAAAGAGTTGTGTATTATAATAATTTATAAATTTTTCTGAAAAAAAATTCTGTCAAATTTAAAGAAATAAACTATATGTATATACATATATCACTACCATACTTCCATATAACAGATTTCCTTCACCGTTCTTGTATTTTAGTATTTTTGATTTATTTGTAATGAAAACTTTATAACAATTAGGAAACGGTTTTTACAAATAATTTTTGGATCTTTGCAAACTTAATATTATACATCAAATTGGCTAAATCAATACTAAAATAGCGAAAAGCATTAAAAACTTGGTTCGTTTGGCCTCATACAAAATGTGGATAGGCAGGTCATAAAGAGAGAGAGAGAGAGAGAGAGAGAGAGAGAGAGCGCAGGAAAGGTATAGCATAATCCTGGAATAACCTTGCTCGCGCAAGCACGTGGTATAGACAACATCCACCAATATCGGGTAATCCCCGTTATTCACCTTGGGTTTTTCTTCTCTCTCTTTCTCTCTCTCTCTCTCTCTCTCTCTCTCTCTCTCTCTCTCTCTCTCTCTCTCTCTCTCTCTCTCTCTCTCTCTCTTTCTTTCTCATTGTGTCCCAACTAAACTTGTTACATATCAAATCTAATTATATAGGATGTACTGCATATATTCCAAACAGTCAAATGAGTTGTGGCTGAACTTCAAAGTCAATAATTAGCGGATTTATCGAGATCCATTGAATTTGTAAATACAAATCTAATGCTGCTATTGACCAAGATTTTCTTATCATTTAATGGTTTTAATTAACTATATATCGTAGCTTACGTTCAAAAAGTACTATTTGAGCATCTACATAACCTTTAGACTGCCGGACTGGCTCATATATGAGCCACCTGTGACCTTGACAGCTACTCTAGAAATATGAGATATTTTTATCTATAAATTTTGACCATCAAAAATATCAATTTATAAGGCAAAAATGCCGGCAGTCTAAAGGTTAAAGTAGATACTATTCCACGCCCCTTTTTTGGTTCAATTTCAATACGCACCAATATCTAAGTATTCGCGCTATTTAATTTAAAATACGAAAGTTTACGATTTACAATCACACACGCGCGCGCACAAAAACATGTATGTATATGTATATGTGTATATATATATATAATACAATTAAAATGATGGAAAAAGTTGTAAATATAATTATTCTTATGTGCAATATATTAAATAGTGTTTGTTTATTCGCTTATATAGGTACAGATTTCGAAAATGAATCGAAATAAGTGAAAAAATTAAATTTACATTTAATATTTTATTAAGATATATGATAGTAAAATATTGCTATTAAGAAATATTTATTCTATTTAAATAAATATTTTTTAAAATCACGAATCGGATTTCTGAAACCCAAGATTTAGTTTGTGTACAACACAAACATATTTCAGTATTTTAAACATATAAATTTCTGATTTTTAATAAATGTTTAACGAATGGTATATACATAAACAAGTTCTTGAATTAAAAAAACATGTATTTAAATATGCAAACTTGTCAATTGAAGAGTTTTCTCAGATAAAGTAAATGTAACAGTGGATCAATTTATTTATTAATTTCACATCATAAAAATGAATAAATGTTTACATTTGTTATTAATGTTAGAATGTTTACTTTTGCCTTGAATGAATGCCTTTTTACTTTTTATTTAATATATTTAATATATTATGTTTAATTTATAATCCTTCTCTATTTAACAAAAACAATTACATTGCAATCAAATCTAAATTCCCTTTAAAAAACTTAAACTATAACCTTTTTCAAAAAGTTTTTATTTTTCTTTTATATATTTGGAGCATGTTATATAATCATATTTGACTTTAACTATTTTATATTGAGGAGACAGAAAGACAGAGAGAGAGAGAGAGAGAGAGAGAGAGAGAGAGAGAGAGAGAGAGAGAGAGAGAGAGGGGGGGGAGAGAGAGAACCCAAAGGGATTTAATAGAGATTAGCCAATATTGGTAGGTGTTGCCTATAACACGTGTATGCGAGTCCATTCTACACTGCTCCTTCCGAATTCCTTCTTTCTCTTTCATTAATTCTTACCTGGCTACTCGCAAACATGTCGCATGAGCGAGTGTACTCGTAAGAGAGACAGATAAATACGTAGGATCAGAGTGAGCTAGAAAGAGAAGGCTATATAAAACTAAACATCCTTTTCTACTACACACCAACTATCACTTGCGCATGCGCACAAGCACTACAAAAAGCCTCTTGAGAGCTCTCGAGAACTCTGAACGGCTCCCGAGAAAACTCTGCGTGGCTCTCGCGGTTCCCGAGAAAAAACTCTTTGCGACTCTCGCGACTCCCAAGAAAACTCTTTACGGCTCTTGGGCTCCCGACTTAGTAATTTACCCCTAGTTCAAAGGTATGCAGCACTCTTGCAGCGATGCTTTATTTCAAATATATGTAGGAGCAAGTCAATAGACACTCGCTGACATAATAAACTTAGTTTGCTATTATAATATTGGTTTTTTGTGGAGGCGTGTTTTTCTTGTTTTTTCTTCGATTTCACACTAGTAAAGCTAGTTTTTTGTCTCTGTACAGATTAATTTTTTGAACCGTATTCAAATATGTCAAGCAGCAGCGTAACACACGCTAATAGTATTTAATTAACCATGTATATAACAACTTAATGTAAAATAGCATTGTAACGAGTGAGGTCCTTCTCACTATTTTATCAGCGCATATATGTATTTTGAGTTTTGTAAATTTTTACCACTTTACATATGTACATAATTTTGTTAAATTCAATATTTATTATAAAAAAAGAGGAAAAGGACAGAAATGTGTTGTACAGGGGAGAAAATGTATAAAAATTTAATAAATGTATATTGGGAAAAAATTTAAATGAACCCTTTCATGTGTAGATTGCACAAAATTTTAGGTAAACTTTATCTGCTTGAACTTATACAAAACGATTAAAAATTTTATGCAAAACTACCTGTCCTACTTTTTTTTGAGGTTGTTCTACTTCCGTGGTCAAAAATTGAAAAAAAAAAAACAAAATAAATATTAAATTTTATGTATTTATATTAAAAAGTAATGAAATTTGAGATGTAATTTTTTTAACCTGGATTTTCTTTATGGAAATGGTCTCAAGCAAAGCTTGGAAATGCATAAATCGTAAAATTTTTAGTTGCTCTTAAAGAGATTTGTGTTTTCAAAATTTTCAAAAATGGCCGTACCAAAATGGTGGTATAATTCAAATTTTGTAATGTTAAGCTTTAATATTTTGTTACCCGTACTAAAAACCAAGTTCTGAAAATAATTTTTAAAAATAAAAAGTGTTAGGAATTAATCAATAAATACAAGGAAATTCTTATAATTTTTTCAACCTTTTATAAATTTTTTGAAAATTCAAAAAAGGATTATGTTATAAACATCTGGAAACATTATATTATATTCTCTAGTTAAATCTGAGTATTTTTTATTCTTATAACTTTTTCTTATTTATTCTTATAATTTTAATGTAATCGTTTACGAGCCTCTAAATGTTGATACAGTCTTATATTATATGTTATCTTATATATTAATCTTAAAATTCATATTTATGCATAGTTTATATACATATGTTTCTTCATCATAGGTTCTTAGTATTATTGAAATTATATTTGATCAACGTGAATAAAAATCAATTTTTAATTTCTATTGAATAGAAGAATTTAGAAATATGAAAATATTTTCAAGAACGAATAATGCGATTTTTAAAATTAATTGAAATTAAATGTTATTCAAGTAAACTTATATCGCAAAGTCATGATCACTTATTGAAGGCACTATAATAAATGCTTTATACTTGTGATAAGTTGTAAATTCTACTATAATTAATTTAAAGAATTATCAGCATTAAACTCATGATCTTAGTTTTATAAAATACTTATCGCATCATAAAACTTGTTGAAATATTCGTTAAAAAGTGCTTATCAATTTAAAGTGATGTGCAGTTGACTTTGAACTCTACATTTATTATATTCATACAGATAAGTTCTTATCGTTTTTCACAAATGTAACAATGATGTATTCAATAAGTATCTATAAATTTTCAGAAAAAATTGTATTTTAAAAATAAATTCAATGCTAATTTTATTCAATAAATATTAGTAACAGCATGTTGTTGATTGGAACGTTCATTAAAACAAATATTTTTATGGCATTTTTTATTTCGATCGAAAAATGTTTCTAAATATATAATTTTCCTATTATCAAATCTTATTTCAAACGATTTTCTTTTACTATTTCAAAAATAAAATTATTATAAATTAAAGACTTGTTATATACTGAGTAAAGCACCTTGTAATAAAAAGATATTAAATTACTATTTTTTTACACTCGAAAGGTAACCAGTCTTACTACTTATCTTGTTGCGCACAAAACAAACTTTTAATGTCCTCTTCAAAACATGAAAATATTTTATATAAGATTTTTATTTATCAATATTTATGCTTATTCTTAAAAAATAAAAATTATGAAAACGTAATTATTTACCAAAATGATCGCGAATCATCTGGAGTTGATAGCTATTAGTTGGAGTGAAAAAAATCCTCAATGCAAATAGTTAAATTAAATAAAAATTAATGTACTATGCAGAGAATTTTTTAGAAAAGTACATATTCAAGTTAAATTAATTACTTGGATAATTTTATCTTCTAATTCTAATTCTAATTCTTCTAATGACGAAATAATTAACTTTTAATAAGAAATATGCAAAATGTTAAAATACAATTAAATTTATTCTCATGTAAATTATATAATCAGATTTAAGATAATTAAAAAAAAATTACTTATTGATTTTTAATAAAAGAAATCGCAGTTTTAATATAATGTCAATTAACACAAGTTTAAGAAATAATAAAAGTAAAAAATCAATGTATTTAGATGATAATTTATTATAATCGTAATTTTAAAAACTTATAATAAAAGTGTCGTATGTATGAATCACGCCAGCAGTCAATTTTATATTATTCGCCAGTTTCGTTATTCTTGATAATTTTAGACCTTGCAAGATCTTTCTTTTTCTAAGTTCTATATATAATGACATTGAGCTGATTGATACTACGTTATTTAATTGTACAAAATTGGTTATATTAGTACGTAATATTTTTTATACATTCTGGCAACAAAATATAATTTTCTCCGCTGACTGTGATAAGTTCGACAAAAATAATAAATTCAAGAAAATAGAAATTTCTATTTTACAATATATTATAAAGAAAAATGAAAGCGCTAATCAGAATTATTTGGAAAAAGTGGCTGCAAATAAAAAAATTAATATTTTTAAAATCTAATATTATCCTTTATAATGTTGGTTCAAATTATATTCCTGCTGTAAATCAAAACATTCTTTATTATATTTTATAAGTCTTTAATGATATTGATTTTTCAATTTGACATATAAAAATTATTCTATAAAGCAAAATTTATATTCTAAAAATTAATATAATAAAAATTAACTTTTATATTATAAAAAAGGATAGGCCTTCATTCTTCAAAATAGGAGTGAGTTGATCGACATACTTTTGTTTTAGTAATGGACGTCCAAAATCTTAAAAAATGAGTTGATTCCATTTTGTCGCTCTCATAAAATTGTTAAGTATTAAAATTTGATCATCTATTTCATATTCAAGCGAGTTTGTTTAGTTAATTTTCTGTTTTCTTTATCTATAACATCGAGTTTCGTGACACGAGTATTTTTACATTCTGCGATTAATTTGTTTCGAATCAAATAATATACACTAAATAAACATTTGTGTGCTCGCGTGCCTATGTAAAAGAAAATTATGGCTAATGAGGTTTTAGACAAACCGACTTTACCCGATTGTAATAGTGAACATTGAAAAAATTCTAATGATAAAAACTTGTGTATTTTTGGCTCCATAATCAATAAGTATATTGCTGATCATGAACTGCAATAATACTGTCAAGAAATAAACATTAATACTTCGCGTTAATCTACACGATATCTAAAACTGTTTCCGTGTTAATGGCAAAACTAGATAGTGTATATGGATTAAATATGTTTTTTTAATTAAAAATTAGGTGTTTATACTTCAAATATAATATTTATTTATATGTTGTATGATATTTTATAATCTCATAGCATAAATAAAAATAGAATAAATGTAATATCATTGTGTTCTTTACATATTAATGAAACACATAATATAATACAAAAAATTAGATTTCAAATAAATGTACTTCTCGATTTAAAAATTGTAATACATATATTTTGTTTAAAAACATAACTATGATATTAGTCGAAAATTTAATTGTTACTATTTTGGTCTATTCTTTATGATTTTTTTGCATTTCAATATCATATTTTTCGTTTGCGTGTTAGGCAAGTGAGTGAGCGTGATCTATGTGAGCGGACCGAGAGAGGGGGAGATAGAGAGAGAGAGAGAGAGAGAGAGAGAGAGTGAGATGGAGAGAGTAGGATAGAGAGAGAATGGAACAGAGGGAGAGGGAGAGAGTGAGATAGAGAGAGGAAGACAGAGAGAGAGAGAGAGAGAGAGAGAGCGAGAGAGAGCGAGAGAGAGAGAGAGAGAAAGAGAGAGCGAGAGAGAGCGAGAGAGAGAGAGAGAGAGAGAGAGAGAGAGAGAGAGAGAGAGAGAGAGAGAGAGAGAGCGCATGTATGGAAGAGCAAACCTGAGCTGTGCATAAGCCTCAGTACAAGTCTGTACAAATATAGACAGCCTTGGTCACTACTTATTGCGGGGAATCCCCTGATATAGCTAGAAGCAAACCTATGTGCAAGATTGTAACGAGGGGCCCGGCAGTTCGGTGTTACCCCCGAGCCCAGCAACATCTGCATACACAACCGTATATCGCAACGTCTTAATAAATAGTTGTGCTGTTTGAATTCCGTCTTCTTAATTTCTGCATCCACCTTATCATCATTCCTACAATATAATAAATTTTATCAGTTTTATAAACTTGAATGGGTATTAACATTTCTATAAAAAGTGTTTTTTTACAGCAGTCTATCTTTGTACAATCCTTTAGAAAATATGGAGAGTGATGAACGTGATGAACGGAGAGTGAGCTCCATAATATTTTTATGCAATCTTAATTGGGCTATAACACTTGCTTTACTTGATGTATTTCGGCCATTTTATTTTTTAAGAAATTTTTAAAGAACTCAGAAATTTTAATCATCTAAACAATCCTTCACGTACATCTTGAAACACCATAGTTAACGTATTTAATTTTATATTGTAAGCATATTTCATTTACAAGTCCTGCATATCTTTGAAGGAAGTCGGAATTGATCGCAGCGACTGCTGGAGAAATTAATTGCGATGGTTTGCAGAACTAAACAGAATGTTCTGCACTCGCATTACTGATTTTTGAGGGACGTAACTTATTATCATTTTTGAAAAGTGGAGCCCGTATAATATATATATCTGTAGTAATCGCTGCAATCGACGTTATACACGCTTGAATTTCTAAGCGACAATGAGTCATATGCATAGGGATAATGAGAAGTAACAAGATGTTTACGGTATCGTTTGTCACCCTTGTAAGAAGCTTAACATGGTGTGAATATGTACACACACGCGCGCGCACGTATATATATATAGAAGCTCTGATGAGATATGAGAGATATTGTCCAATCTCTTCAAAACGACGAGGGGTCCGAACATCCGAACGTTTCTAATGACAAAACTTCTAGGCTGCACCTATCGCTGTACTTGTAATTATTCTGCTCACCTACTTTTAAGTTACATTACACCTAAGTACTTTTACACCTAAGTTTCTTGCTAAGAACGACATAAATATAATGCATATAATAAGCTTATTTTGTTGGAACAGAGTGCAAAAATAATAAAACCAGATGTAGTAAACATCTTCGCTTTCTCTCTCAATCGGACCTGTTATAGCTAATAAATGATACCTTGCTAAGGAGCCGCATACTGAGACGCTCTACTGGCTCATATTTCTACCTCTCGAACACAACATTATGATCTGCACTAGCAGAGTGTGTTGCATACATTATAGTAATACATACAGCGCGCGCGCACGCACGCACACACACACACACACACACACACACACACACACACACGCGCGCGCACGCACGCGCGCGCGATATATTATACCGAAGATGAAGTTTTTTTCAATTGATGAATAGGGCGGAGAGGTACTATAGAATGGCCAGCTAGATAACCTGACTTAACACCTCTTGATTATTTTTTTGGGATACTTAATAGATAGCGTATACAAAACAAAACCTCAAAATTTAGTCGAATTGCGGCAAAGAATTATTTATGAATTAGCGTTTATTCCTACGGAAATGATTCAAAACGCAGTTGATGCTTTTAACCACTGGTTAACTTACTGTCAAGAAGTAAGTGGAGGTTCATTTGAGCAGTTAAAGTAAAAAAATTGGAATCCATAATGCTTATGATCAAATGTGAAAGGGAAGGGGACTCACGCTAATCAAGCACCCCAAAGGGATCAGATTTTACTATGTCCACGTCGCTGTTCCTGAGTAATATTAAAAGTAAATAAGGAAATTCAAAGTAAAATGTCCTTGAATGGCATCGTCAAGGCCGTGCAGAGCGTCACTGTTGCATGCACCTTGATAAAGGTAATAACTTCTGTGGTACCAAAAGTGAGAATTTCCTATGCCAAGAGGTTTCCAGACCTTGTTCGAGATTAAATGATCTTGTCTGACCATTAAGGTCATCCTTGACCCATGACTTAAGCACATGTTTGGACGTAAAATTTTCTGCTCTTTCGATTTCCGTTGTAAAAATAGGGGTCCCCATTTGGAAAAACAAAGTTGACCTTGAAATAACCTTGAAAGTTAAACCCAAAGTCCAATCCAAGGTCAGTATTCAATTCCTTGACAAAAGTTACTTCTAGATTGACCTTGACCTTGTCCAAAATCAGTTTACCTGAAAATTATTATTGAGGTAAATTATAATTATTATAATAATAATAATTATTATTATAATTATTGTAATTATTATAATTATTATTCAGAGACTTTTTGGTCACTCTGTATATAGGCCAGGCGATGTAGCGTTTTGATTCAGCATGTTTCTGGACGTCTATTTTTTGCACTAAATGACAGCTGAGGATGTTAAGAATAAGACCTTATTATCGGGATTGTATCCCATCGGTGACGTGTTTATTGATTGCAATATAGCCAAAAAATGCTCTTCTTTTACTTCTTCTTCAATCGTTTAAAAAATATTGCTGTAATCGAAAAATGTTTCGTATAAAATTTTTGCAGGGCATAATTCAAAACCAGCGACGGCTGGCGGCGGCTCATCTCTCCGCGCGACGACATCGCGGCGCCGCCTATTGAGCATGCGTACATTCGCGCATTACGTCACAGACGAGTTCAGCTACAGCACTGTCAATCTTAGTTGGAAAATAGAATATTTTATCCATCAAAGCAACTAATTTGATGATTTTGTTTTAATTTAACTTTATTTTTTCAAATGTTCATAGTATTCTTGGTGGTAATACGGTAATTCAATTATATCGAATTTATAATAGCATAAATTAGTTCTTTTAAACTTTATATTGGTTTATTTTACAATTTCAAATTACTTTTACTTCATCTTTTGTGTTTAGATTACAATATGAACGTGATTCAATATTAGTTCTGCTCTCTTGTAATAAACAATTGTGAAAATTTATGCATATTTCTGCTTTTTTTGTCCGTATTACACTTAGCACTGATAATTATTTTTTACAATAACTTAATTTGTTTAATTCTCATTATATTTTACATTTTACATTCATCATGTACAGTATATATTGACAATGAATGTAAAATGTAAATTCATAACTAATTTTGAATTACGTTAATATTGTAATGTAAAGACAAAAGATGAAATAAAAGTAATATGAAATTGTAAAATAAACCAATATAAAGTTACAAAAAACTAATTTATGTTATTACATTAGGGGGCCAACTTAGTTTCCGACCATTTTTAATGGAAAATGGACATTTATGATAGAAAAGAATACACGCTAGCTTATTCAAAATATTTTCCGTCAATTTCCGTTAATTTGCAATATAAATAATTTTACAACTGGTTGTCATTTTGAAATTACACTTTGTAATTTGGAACACATTATAAATAGATAAAAAACATCTATGTGCGCCATTATTATCGAATTTCAATTGTTTAAACAAATTTTATATTTATTTGAATATCGACAATTTTTTCATTTTCATTGTTTATTTAACAACAGAAAAATTGGCTTTTAAGTTTTTAATTTACGTATTTTTGTTCAGAATTATGTCCTGCAAAACTTTTATAAGAAACATTTTTCAATTAGAGCAATATTTTTTAAACTATTGAAGAAAAAGTAAAAGAAAAGCATTTTTTTGATATTTTATAATAAATAAACAAGATGCCGATGGGTTAGAATCCCGACAATTAAGGTCTTTTTATAAACATCCTGAGCTATCATTTAGTGCACAAAAATAGACATGGGAAAAAATGCTGAGAATTCGGCCATCTTAGACCTAATTCGCCTGGACTAATACAGCAAACACATTTTCTCTTTTAAAATTTTAACCCAATAGGTATACTCATATCAATTTTTTTACAGATTTCTTTACCGTTATGTCAACGCTGATCGAGAGACCAAGCAGTTCGTGAAGAACAACTCGACGGTGATGAAGCTTTTCAGAGAGAGGGCGAGGCAATATCCCGATAAACCGTGTTTCATCTTCGAAGATCGCACTTGGACTAACGCTGATGTACGTACGTAGGAGCGCGCGCACGCGTGTGTGTGCGCGCGTATGTGTGTTCTATTTTTCCTCACTGCATTCGAAAATGTCAATATTGCTGTACGCATTTCTGTTTGAAAAGTGGTCTATTACGGTATATTACGGTATAGTATACGAAAAGTAATTTTTAACTTGCAAGCGCCGTTAGCGTCCAAGCCGACGGCAAGGGCTTATTGGCTCGCGTAAACAGAGATGTTTATCTTGCTTCTCGTATTGCGTATACAATTTTTATTATATGGCTATCAAATAAGCCGACATATGAGACAACGTTTATTTTCTGAGCAGGGTATAAACTTACATGTTTGCGATGGGAATAATTCTGTGCGGGTAAGGGAGGTTATATTTTTGAAAAATAGCCGTGATACGGCAGTCGGCTTTTCGGCCGGTGAAACAGTTATGCCAGATAAAGAGAAATAGAAAATAATATTATACAAATTCAAGCGATATTTTATCAAATTTTTTGGTTCTTCTATGCATGTTTATAGGTGGTTTATTCGAAAAATATATAAAATGAAATTACCTCCAATTACTATAAAATTATTTTTATTTTAAGCAGTTATAGTTATTTTTAAAATCAAAATTTCAAATATAAGTTTCTTTTAACTTTATATAATGTAAGAATCATTATTTATTCTTTTTTAAATATTTTTATCGTAACATTACAGTTTTTAATACTCAAAGAAATATTTTTTATAGTCTTAAATTTGATGCATTTATTGACATCATATTACAATTAGAATCAATATAAATAGTAAAAATATAATAGTTTTCAGATTGTCGAAATGGTTCATGCAAATTATTTTAGTATGGTTTTATATTTATTGAAATCAAGGAGCGTGGTCACGCTCCGAAGGCAGGTAAGGGTAGTACAGCCTTCGGACGGCCATGCTATATATTATTTGATATTGGTTGTCGAGATATTCAAATAATTATTGCGTCAATTTTAAACTGTTATATTACTTCTATTTATGTTTAATAGAATGGTATACCGCTATACTACGTTTCAAAAAAAAGGTTTTATGTAAAAAATTATATTAAATATTTATTATATTAAAGTTATTATGCAGTGAATTTTTTAAACACGTTTCCATTATATTTCTAATTATTTAATTTTGTCCATCCGGTGAATACGCACTATATTTGCGTAATTTCCAGCAGTAAATAACTAAATTATATCTATTCTTTTATTATTACGTGGTGTAGCAGTGCACCGAAGTTGAATTTGAATGATAGGTTATAGAATTTTATACCAGAGATGAACCGAGATTCCCAGGGCCCATATAAATCAATGGTTCCCAAATTGGCGCCACAGCCTACTGTGGTAGGTGCCCGAACAAGGTCCGTCTGCAATCTCGACTATCGATAAATGTAGCGCACTGCTGAAAAATGTCCGAATAGCTATTCGAACATTTTAAATATATATTATAATTAAGAGTGCTCCATACCTCTGCCGGAAGTTAAAATCGATTGAAGCGCCTGATTTTTATTAGGAGTGTGAATAAGTCTTTCCCGTTTTTTGTAAGAGATGGCGCCACCAATACTGTGCGAGTATTCAATGGTTACATATGTCATAATCAAAGCTTATTCATATGTCAACAATTCCATACTAACACATTAGTTAAAATTTTTTCGCATCATAAATTTTTGATATCGTGAAAATGTCGAAATTTGAGCCGAGTCGACGTCATTTGCGGGAAGTTTCACTTTATTGGTTCAATTTGAAGAAATCTGCTGCCGAGACGCATCGATTGCTTCAGGAGGCTTATGGAGAAGGTTGTGTCGATGATTCAAGTGTTCGCGGATGGTTTCGACGCTTCAAAAGCGGTGATTTCGACGTGGAAGACAAGGAGCGTTCCGGGCGGCCGCAAATCTTTGAAGATCGAGAATTGGCGACTTTGCTTGATGAAGATTCTTGTCAAACGCAAGAAGAACTTGCTGAAGCATTGGGAGTTGACCGAACAACCATTTCCAAGCGTTTGAAAGCCATGGGAATGATCCGAAAGCAAGGAAATTGGGTGCCGTACGAACTGAAGCTGAGAGACGTCGAACGGCGTTTTTTCACTTGCGAACAGCTGCTTCAGCGACATAAAAGAAAGGGTTTTCTGCATCGTATCGTGACTGGCGATGAAAAGTGGATACGTTACGATAATCCGAAGCGAAGAAAATCATGGGGACTACCCGGCCATGCATCATCATCGACGGCCAAGCCAAATATTCATGGCGCCAAGCTCATGCTCTGTATATGGTGGGACCAGCTAGGTGTGGTTTACTATGAGCTTCTGAAACCGAATGAAAGGATCACAGGCGAGGTCTATCGACGACAATTGATGCGTTCGAGCCGCGCACTGCGAGAAAAACGGCCACAATACTCCGACAGGCACGACAAAGTTATTTTGCAACATGACAATGCTCGCCCACATGTTGCACCGCCGGTGAAAACATACTTAGAAACGCTCAAATGGGAAGTCCTACCCCACCCGCCGTATAGTCCAGACGTTGCTCCGTCTGATTACTATCTCTTCAGATCGATGACGCATGGCCTGGCTGACCAGCACTTCCATTCCTACGAGGAAGCCAAAAAATGGGTGGATGACTGGATAGAGGCCAAACCGGTCGAATTTTTTCGCAACGGGATTCGTATGTTGCCAGAAAGATGGGAACAAGTTGTAGCTAGCGATGGCCAATACTTTCAATAATTCATTTGTAACCATTTTTTCACAATAAAGGCTCAAAATTTGAAAAAAAAAAACGGGAAAGACTTATTCACATACCTGATAATATACTATGAAAGTTTACGGAACTTGAAGTGTACAAAAAATCCTGTTCTGTTTTATCGATTGTTCTAGTATTAATCAGGGCCGTAGTAGCCCAAGTTAAATATGTAAATTATAAATGATCCATACAAAATTTATATTTTATAATATTCTTATGAAATAAGTAGCGGAGTAGTTGATCATTTGTCACAAGAAGTTTATTATATATATATATAAATTTACATACATACAAACGCACAGAGAGAGAGAGAGAGAGATATGCATATATATGTGTATTAATTTTGATATGGATATGTATTGATATTATTATGTATTAATTTTAATTTATATTGGACTGTAACACTGATGGAAATATTTATTAATTTATGCATGCATATATATATATATATATATATATATATATATATATATATATATATAGTATATTTAAGTGTAGAAGATAAGGATACTAGGAGACGAGCAGTAATAAAGAAACATCAACTCGACATCCAGCATTTGATTGAAATACGCATACATGTATGCGTATCTCCACACACATTAACATATATAATCTCCATACTCCTAATTTCTAACCAAATTACTTACTCAAAAATGTCAAGGGCCGTGGTGGTCGCAAACGATTAATATATATATATATATATATATATATATATATATATATATATATATATATATATATATAGTAACTTCATATACACTTAAATATACTATATATATAGTATATTTAAGTGTAGAAGATAAGGATACTAGGAGACGAGCAGTAATAAAGAAACATCAACTCGACATCAAGCGTTTGATTGAAATACGCATACATGTATGCGTATCTACACACACATTAACATATATAATCTCCATACTCCTAATTTCTAACCAAATTACTTACTCAAAAATGTCAAGGGCCGTGGTGGTCGCAAACGATTAATATATATATATATATATATATATATATATATATATATATATATATATATATATATATATATATATATAGTAACTTCATATTGAGTTTATATCAAAACTTGTTTACCAATGATTTACACAATTTTATACGAAACTTTGGTTTATGGAATGTTACAAAAAAAAGGATAAAAAATTAAATGATATTAATTAATTTCATTAATGAATAGAATGGGATCTCTTAATTATGAATATTGAAATAAGTATAAAGATACCAGCGAATAATATTTTCAAATTAATTTTTTTTTTCGAAAATTTAGATATACAAAATTGTCTGTTTAAGGTAAACAATTGTAAAATTAATTATTATACTTAATTTTTAGGATGACAAAATCCAATACATAATAGACTTTATTATTTTATAATTCTTTCAAGCTGTTAGTTTATGTATTCTATTAAATTATTTTTTATTAAGCAAATAACATAATAAATTATTATTCTATAAATATTAATTTCTTGCAGGATAGTAATTAAAACTTGCATTTGAAAGAAAATTATTATTTACTAGACAGAAATAAAAGGACCTTGTAATATACTACTGCTGGGAAGTTTAAAAACAATAAAGGTTTAAAAAACAGTTTTAAATTAAATTGATTTTTAATATATATAATGAACGTAAAATACAAATAGCAATCACTTTAGTGTACAGACGAGATACGAATAATGCCTTCTGCGCTCAAACAGCGCCCTTTATAGACTTTCTTCTTATCGCGGGTCAAATTTCGGGCGATAAGCCCCATTCGTCGATCGCAGCCTAAACACTTCGCGCACCCGGACGGTCGGAGAACCCGAGGTGGTAATCTGACACCGTCCAAACCTCTTTCGTAAAATCTCAATATTTTCCTCCGACTATTATCTGATTACCTTAGTTGTAAATCATATAAAAATCAGTTTTCAGAAAAATCTTCGATTTTACCCGTCATGGTACGGATCAATTGCTTTTATCGAAGCATAACCAGTCAAACCTCTTTCGTAAAATCTCAAGATCTTCCTCCGACTGATATTTGATCACCTTATTTGTAAATCATATAGAAGTCAGTTTTCAGGAAAATCTTCGGTTTTACCCGTCATGGTATGGATCAAGCGTATACCTTAGTTGTATACAGTTTGTGGCCTTTAACGAAGGTTTGCTCGCGATCCTGACTTCAATAATTAATTAATTTCAATTCAAACACAATTAAATTAATTCATTGAGTCCAATAAAAAAATTCAAATTATATCTTATAAAATAAGATTTCAAATCGTCAACCGATGATTTCGTTAAGCATTATTCAATATCTCGTGTGTACTTACATATCATTGATAAACAGTTTTTATAATTCGTGCGGCGCCGTTTTGTCCGAGGAGATCGCATAACATTTCTTACTCATATATTCTCCCGCAAATACAATACTAATCAATCTTTTATTTACATTACTTCCCATCTTAAAAGTAAACATTTCTCGCAATATAATTTATAACTATATTTAGTTACAAAAGAAATACTAAACCTATGTATATATATAATGGCAACGCAATATTATAAAAATTTCTTAAAAACTATTACGCATTATTTGAATAGGTATCAGATTAAATAATTCCAAAAATCAAAATCATAAATTAATTTTATCTTTGCACTTCTACTTTCTTAAACTATGAACATATAACATAAACTATAACATGACTATCGGCTATAAAGAAAATATCTTATTTTAAATTTGAATTCAAACAATATTAAAACATTTCACGTCGAACTAATTATAATAATAGCTAGAATGGAATCGATTAATAAAACTTTATTCTAGAAATTATAAACGCTAAGGACTTAACACTAATTTTTACATCTAATTTCGATTCTGTTCGTAAGAGACCTAGTTTATACCTTTTTCTTAATTTTACTATAACAATGTTGAAATTTTTCATTCTAAGATTTGTCTATTTTATAACCGTAATAGTTCAATTATTTTTAGTTCGTAGTGACCAGATTTCAGTCTACTCAAAATTATTAGATGCCTACGAGGTGATGTATAACGCTAATTTTCGATTCTGTTCTGAAAGTTTTGAAAGTATTTTTTCAACTTTTGTTGGTCATTCTTTGATTTGTTTCTAATTTTTTAGTATTCCTGTGAAATTCTACTTTTAATCTATTCTTGCGCAATAAATTAGCCAATATAACTCCTTTTTTCTACACTTAAATTTGGAATTATTTTTTAGTACCAGGAATGTAGTCTAAGGAATTTTTCTTCGTCATTTTATAGAAAACCAAGTTGACATTCTTTACACGTATAATTTTTAGATATAAAGAAATTCAATATTTTCACTTTATTGGCTTTGTGTATAAAATATTAGTTTTATTATTGCAATGCTATAATATGAAAGTAGTAAATAAAAATATTAAAATTTTATAGTTTTGCGTATTATCTAAATAAATTTGAATTTATCAGGATTGCCGTGCACTTTTTTATTTACAATTACATTTTTATTGTATTATTTTTTTTTACAATTTTATCTTATAAATCTGTATTTATAATCTAAAATTGGAATGGTAATCTATAATTTGACAGAACCGTACTTGATTCTATCGGGTAAAGAATATAAAAATATTAATTATATGGAACATAATGGCACTCTAGACTATTCTTAATATAAAATTATGTAATTTAAAAAAATAATTAAATCATTATTTGATATTTATCTAAAATAGATTATTTTATTTATTGTATTAAATTATTTTTAAATTACTTATTCTAAATAAGCGTATTGTGGAAAATAATAAATTAATAAAAATTATATAATATTTGAAAACACATTTCAATTGTTTTTATCGATTTATATTACAAAATTTAAAAAACAAATTCGAATAAAGATTGTGTCATTTGTCTGATGCAGTGTTCAAAATATATATATATATATATATATATATATATATATATATATATATATATATATATATAGGTCTTATATAAAATCCCTTCTGAATTTTGCAACATAATATGATATAATGTTACCTGAAATTGAATCGATTCTTTTAACGGGGATACCTGCAGATTACCTAAACTTAGTCGGATGTTTTTGCTCATTGGAGCATAATTTGTTTATATTTTATATTTTAATATTTTTCATATTTAATATTTTCTGGGCATAGTTTTATGTTTTAACTTTTAGTTAAATTTTTCTCTGTTATTTCTTTTTTACCGTTTAATTAAATTTGTTAACCATTTTTTTAAAAATAGGTTTTTAACATTTTTTTTATTTATTTATGCTTAATTATTGTTATTTTTTTAATTATAGGTTAAATAAGATCTTTATATTAATATTTGAAGAGTCGTAGTTGATTTTTTATTATCATTTTTTCTTACTTAGTTTTTACAATAAATATTGCAATAAAAATGTCAACCTGCAACAGTAAGAATGATCAAAAATTTAATTACAATACGAAAATGATACAATAACTATAAATAATAAAAATAATACGTTTAAAAACCAATTTGTAAATTCATTTATTTAAAATTAAATATGATATAGAACATTTTATAAAAAGATACATTCACTAGCAAGTTTAGGTTCTACGTGGCTTGGTGATAAAATCACAGCGTAGCCCCCATCTATGTTACGAAAATAGGACTTTTTTCGATGTACATAAATTTTAGATTCAGAAATTTGGTCTAATAAATAATAAAAATTTATTCAATTTTTAACTACTTAAAAAATAAAACTAATGACTAAGTATACATTTATAATAAATATTTTAAGAAAAGCAAAATAACTAGGCGAGTTTGATGTTTTTAGAATATTAAAAACTTTCAAAAATAAATAACTATTATTGTAAAATTTAATTTGGTTCGAAAAAAATTTGTCTTTATTGTTTTTTTTTCCTCTATCCATATGTTATTACAATATATTTCTATCGCATGTAGTGCCATTCTTTTTCGTATTAACATATTTGCGGCGTTGTTATATTTTATTTTTTACGCTGTATTAGAACTGCTTCTTTGGCTGCTTTTCTGGCAATACGATTTTCAGTGCTGTTTGAATGAGCAAATGTCCTTAAGACTTCGATTTTGATTTCTTTTCTTAATTTATTGAATTTGATGAGTTTATAATTCATTTCATTAACTTCTTAATTATTGGCGCTGAGATTGTGCAGTGAATTTAGTAGACATTTTGAATATGCACATATATAAGATGGAGCTGTGTCGAGTGGATTGAGCATATCTGATACCAAGAAGTATTTAGCATATATCTGAAGCAAATGCGTCAGCTGAAAAGGTAGAGAATTCGACTGTAAATTGATAAAAAATTTTATCGGTCTTACAGTTTTTCTACAATAATATAATATACTATCATAATATAATGAGTATCGGGCAGTCTTTATTTATAATCACCACCGTACAATCTGAAATAGAAATTACAACTAAATAGTAAAATAAAAATTAAATTAAATAAAAAATAAATAAAAAAGTTAGAATGAAGTAAATTATATTAGAGTTTAGTCCTTGAAGATGAGCCGGAACTGTTAAAAAGGTCGGAAATGAAAAGTAAATTTAAATTTAAGCTGGTGGGGGAAATCAGATTCTCCTTTATTAACATAGAATATAGATTACTTTTCAATAGAATAGTATTATTTTCAATTTTTAATTTTTAATTTAATTGATTTTTTATTTTATGTGTTATTAGTAATTTGTATTTTCAATTTTATGTGGGTTACTATAAACTAGGAGAGTCTGACTGTCATTCTATTAGTATAATATTTTATTATATAAAGGCTGTAAGACCAATAAAAATATTTATGAATCCACATTAATATATATATATATATATATATATATATATATATATATATATATATATATATATATATACATATATACTCTTAGGTATACATATCTCAGGGTTGAGATATTTTTTAATTATCTTGTAATGATTTATAATTACTTTTTAATTTTTATCGATATATATATATATATATATATATATATATATATATATTTAATAAGGTATTATTTTCAATTAAATGAAAATTTAATTAATCATTATTTTTAATTAATACAATAGCTTTTGTTGATGAATTACTTTGTCATACTAAAACTGTAATGATCAGATAAAGGAATCATGTATTTGAGTATATGGTCAATAACTGTATTACGGGCATCACGGTCCACGTTCGCGCAAATCGTATCATTGCGCTGGCAGCTGGTGTATTCTATCAATTCGTTCAACACGGTTTCCAAAATCGTGTAAAAAGTAGTGGCAACATCGCATTGTATACGATTTGATAGACAGCATGCGAGTGTTTACGATTTTCTAAACGAATGAATCACAAATCCGAATAGAGTCGACCCAACCTCTCGACAAATGTCGTACAGCTGATCCGATAATATATATAATTCAGGTATCAACATAACGATTACCTGATGAATGGAGATGGGTCTTGATACAATTCTTGGTCATGTATTCTGATGGATTATTCTTTTCTCTCCTAAAATGTTAATTATCTCCATATTTAACTTTTTATGAATTAAAAATAATAGCTAATTAAAATTTTATTTCAATAATAATTGTAATTTAATGATTAATTAAATAAACATGTAAACAATAATTCAATAGAAATTATTAATTATTAATGGCAAATTAATATATATATATAATTTATATCAGTATATATTTCATTAAAAAAGTAGAAACAAACGGTTATATACAGACGAGACATGACGGGCACCCAAAATTCAAATAAGTTCAGTTATTATAAATTTCAATGTGCAAGTGATAGACAAAAACCTATAATTTAAGGTGCTATTTTTGAAGAAAAAAATTATTAAATAAATTCATCAAAAATGTAAAGCCTCCCAAAAGACAATTTGCTTCATCTCCCCTTCCCCAGAGTGGGGCACGAGGGTATGAAGTATTTATATTTATATAATAAGATTCTTATATGTAAAGAAAATAAAAATAAGGTAATAGTACAAACATATTAATTTATTACGTATTAATAATTAAATAAATCGTATAATACGTATGGCCTTCTTTATTTTTAATTTTAAAGGGTCATTTAAAGTATAAATAGTTATAAAAATAATGATAAATTAGAGTTTTAAAGGGGAGGTTTAATTGTTCGTAAGTGATAATATAAATATTATAGATATAATCTGATGTTAATGCAACAAAGATAACTATTATTTTAGTTGCAAGGTGTCCAATATGCAAAATAGTGAAAAATTAGAGTGGAAAGAATATATAATTTTTACTTTAAATGAAAAATATAAAATCACCATCTTCTGGGAAAGTAAGCAGAACAGTATGATTGTATATTTAATAGGATTGGTTTGTACATAGAGAGCAAGTACAGCTTCTAAATATAATGGCATATTATATTCTACATTATAATTATTGAAAAACAATATATATATGTTTTTACAAAAAATATTTCTATATTATATATCGTGATATTTTTGGCGGGAATATATGTATAATATTTGTATTTTGACATATTGACTTTATTTAATCTTACATATTTATTCCATAAAATTACAATGTATGAAATACTAAAGAAAACTTTAGCCGTACAAGAATATATTTTAAAATAAAATTTTTATAATTATCTATTGAATAGATAGTAATGAAACTATTGAAAAGATACTTATTGAAAAAGATAGTAATTTCTAATATATAAGTGCTATTGTCAAATAGTGTTACTTCATGAAAAATTATTTTAATATTTGAATCTGTAACAGTTTTCTTACAAAAAGTCTTTATAAAAGCTGTTTATTATATAAATTGTATAAATTATACAAAGTGCCAATCACTGTATAATGATGTGTAATATAAGAATAAATTTAAAAATTGCTTTATATAGATAACTATATATTTAAATATTTATAATATAATATATTAATTTAGGTGTTGTACTTACTCCTTACACAAAATTCAGTACTATAAATACACAATCATACTCTTCTACATTCCAAAATAATGATGGTTTTATGATATTTTACATTTGAATTAAAAATTATATATTCTTTTAACGTTACTTTTTCTTATCCGTTTTATATAATAGGAGTGCATATCGAAGTAATAACTCAAATGCATCAATTACACGTTGTGAATACTCAAAACTCTCATTTCCTCCTAAAATTATGAGTTTTAATCGTAGCTATAAGACTATACTGCAAAAAAAATAAACATGTTTGAAATTTTGGGAATTAAAGAGCTTTAGTTGTCATAAAAAACGATTATAAAAATTTTTTAGGATGTATATAAATATTAAATCTACGTAGGCAATAATAACATTTTTGCCTACATAAATATTATATATACTTTAGGTTAGGAAAAGAACAATTACTTTCCTATTATATTTTTATATATATTTATTGGCTCAAGCTCGTACATCTCGCACCTCCCTGTAATTTCAAATTTCCGTATTACGTTACTATGTTTGCAATATGTTTGCATGCATGTATGTATGCATGTGTGTATTTATGTGCATATATATATATATACATATTTATATTTATATATATTTTCTGCACCAGGCTTCATAATTCTTTATTTGATTTGTACAGCATTGAATATTTTCTTCAGCGCCACCTATTCAAAAAATCAGAAATTAAAGTTCTCACTTTTTTATCTACAAAATTAACAACTTGCGTTATAACCATAATAAAATCTTATATTTCGTTTTACTCCCTCAATTCTATGAATAGAAAGATGAAACAAAGTTCATTCGATTCATCATTCAATTCTACATCCGGGGCTATCCAAGATTGATCTGTACTATACGTATAAAATTTATAATATTTGTTGTTATTTAATGTTACTGCAAAGCGGCGATGTCTATAGTGCAGACGACAGTTAGATAAACATTTTCTTATTTTTTTAAACTAACTTTGAAACATATTATGAAAGCAGTAAGGGATACCCCAATTGTAGAATTTTTCAAAGATTCGTATAAAATTTGTTTCAACATTGTAAAACGTAAAATGAGGACGCAAAACGAAATCTATGATTTACACATTTTCATTTCCGTTTTAATAGTTCATCGTGGCGCTGGGATCGCGGTATGGAACATTCTTAAGAGTGCTTCTCACGGCGTTCGCAGCGCTACGATGAACTACTAAAACGGAAACAAATTTACTTTTTCAGTTTTTGTCATCATTTCGCATTATTTAGAGAGAAAAAACATTTTAAAAAATTCTTCAGATTATTCTACAAGTGGGAAAACAGAGATATGAATTAATCTATTTTTCTAAATTAGGAAAAAACAGTTCAAAAAGTTTTGTCTTACGAATCGTCTGCTGCACGCAGTCTAGTGTGTTTCAGATCTTACAAAGAAAACATTTATTGTGAATTCTATGTACTTGTTCAGCACCTAATTTGAGTTTTCCCACTTGTAGAATAAAATAATGAACCAAATAAAATTTGTTTTATCGCTCTACATGCCACATATTTTGAGAAAACAGAAAAAGTAAATTGCTTTCACAATGTAACCATAAATCCAATAAATAACTATAGTTGTCGGCAAAACAGGCAGAAATATAGTTGCTACGTTTTGAAAGAGATGGAGCAGCAAACTACGCTCAATATCGTACGAATTCAATCAAGTAAAGGGGGCCCTGTGCTTTCAATTTTTACTATTATTTTAACTATTTTATGTATATACAGTATTAAAAACTATTATGAATAAATATATGTATGTATACTTATTTACTTTATATGTTTTAGTATAAGTTTAGAAAAAAAGCTATATTATTCTACATTTTCAGACGATCGTATATGCATACTACATCTATTAGCGCTCCATGTTTTGGACGAAAGTGCGTTCGTTATCTTGGTTTCTTATTACAGGGTCGAATTTCATTACCTTGTCCTGTTGCGAGTAGTTGCCCGTAAAATGTAGCTGAAAGATCAAGCATACATTACCAGTACGGGCATACGGCATTTTCCTCATTTTTAGTAAATTTTCTGATAATAAATATTAATGTTCATAGAGTAACTGTTTTAACTGATACATATTACTAATGCACACACACACATACGCGCGTGCATATTTTTTTAATTGTCTTCTTCGAACGAATATCTATTTAGAATACATGATTTCAATAGAAATAACGATTCTAGGCTCAATATTAAAACAAATCTTCAGAATAAACCACTGCAGTATGAATTGTCAAAATTCATTCAACATATTGTATGCTTTCAAACTATCAAAATAAGTCCCTCCTGTAGCTATACTCAAATTCTGTCAGTTTTGAGTGGTGCACTATTCTGTGCTGTGGTGTGCACTTTTCAGTTTTCTTTGGTGTACTTCTTTTCGATAATATTTTCCGTTGGTAGCCACTTTTATTCAAATTTTATCTAATATATAATTCATTTTTTTTTTTAAATTGTTCATTTATTAATTTATTTTATTGAAAAAAATTAACTAATGTCGTAATATACCTATAACATTAATTATACCTATACAATTATTTATATTCCGATATACCATCTTATAATATTCCTTTATCAGCAAGAAAAATTTATAATTATTTCAAAATTTATTGTGTTCTTATCATAACTTTTTCATATGCAGTTATCTTTTCTGTTATTTATAAACAATAGCGTTATCGAAATGAATGTAATTAAAAGTAGCTAGTGCTTTCTACTGTCTAATATATTATATTATATTACAATCTGAGCGAGGTTTCGTTATTTAGTTTGAACTACCTTGTTGGAATAGTAATAAATTTCTCTGATAAAGAATTTCATTACATATATGTAAATTTAGTTAGCCAATTTTTATATTAAAATGACTTCCAAAAATTTTTTAATAATAAATATATTTTGAATAAATCAATAAAGTATTCTAAGTAAAGCTAATTCCATGAAGAATAAAAATAATATAATTTTATTACCCTTTATACTAATTATATAAGATAATTTAAAAAAATGATTGAACATTAGTCTTTTTAATAAATTCAACAAATTTATTAAATTAAATTCAAACCATAACGCTTTTAGCAATTTATCTAATGTTAAATATAAATCATTTCATAAAAAATGTAATTACTCCGTACATCAGTTAAACATCTCCGAAACTTAAATATCGCTTAGAAATAGTGATTACAAATATAAACGGAACAAATCTACTCATTATGATAATAATTATAATAATAATGAAAATAATAGAAGCAAAAAGACACATACACACACATACAGACTGCAATTAGGCGAGTTTCATGTGCCTTAGCATGGTAATAAGTTTAAATGCATCTTCTCACGAATTTTATAAAGATTTCATATAAATTCCTAATATATTAGCCCAAAAATATTCTATAGTTAAATTAAATATCAGTCCATTGATATAGTCAGATGCCCTACTATTTGTGACAAAGGGAAACATAATAATATATATTCATAGCATATTCAGAAATTTACTATTTATAAATCTTACATGTCTTTTCTACAAACTTATTATTTTACTGAATTTAGAATAATATTTTATATAAAGACAAAAAAACATACAAAAAATCTATATAATTATATTGTTAATCTTTTCATAGATCAAGCATAAATATTCATATACCACAATAATATTTACACAAAATATTGTTGTAAAATCTTCCAAAACAGAATAGCATAAAATAAATTATACAACGCAATAACTTCTTAAAACAATGTATCATTGAAACAAATGGCTAAGTGCATTTTATGTGCATCCTTAGGAATAACAGCGTAGTATACTTTACACAAATATATGTAAAACTCTAAAAAATAATAATAAATATATATTTTTAATTGAAATATAGCTTAATAAAATAAGGAGATCATTTACAAATAGCCGAATTGATTTCCACATCATTTTGTCCACGCGTGGGCTCATAAAGAGACATTTTTGACAGTATATGACTAAATCACTGGGAAGTAACTTATTGTCAAAGATATGTTAAAATGTGCATTTGAAATTAATTAAAACAATGTATATTGTAAATATGTGAAAAAAATAACTAGCTTATATAAGTATAACTAGCTTATGTAAGTTAAAGACTCTGTAACTACAGAATCAATCAATAAAATATTAATAAATTTGTAAAAAATATTGGATAATATACAGATAAGATAATATTAATGAAAATATTGTAAAATCCATCGATTCTGTTATTCGTGAAATATAATAACCAAAATGCTAAAGAAATTATAAAAATCATGGTGTTTAGTACAATGCAATAATATTTATAATTAAAGTTATAGATCTCATTGACATAAATTTTTGACGTTCTATACATATTTGTTGAAAATCCAATATGAGCGTTCCGAGCTTGTAATAAAAAAAGTCGCAGTCGATCCGTGAAGAATAGGTATATATTCATGTTGAGATGTTGCAGTGTAAATCGAGGTACAATCACTTTTTAAGTTTATATTTTGTAAAAAAAGCGACTTTTATCGGAAACACAAATACAATATTAAAAATTTATTTTTTTGAGATAGACAAATGTTATTTAAAATACTTTTTGCAAAGCTCAACATTGTTTCATATAGAAGATATTTGATATTATTAATTTCTTTAAAACGACTCTTTAATTTATAATACTTACATATTCATATTATGTTACAGTGCATTTGGCGTCGAAGCATTTATGCTTTGAAAATTACAGAAGCTCGCATCGGACTCAAATAATAGATTTAAAACATTTTATGAAAAATTATTCGAATGAAAAATACATCTCCTGACCCGACAAGAATACACTACGCGACATATCCATGGTATTACAATTTCCCGAATGCGTGCCCTTTATTAGCAGCCGTAACAATGTAGCTGTTATTAACTTTGGTATCAAAATATTTTGAGATGGTAGAACCCTTGTTAGAATTACGATGAATGAAAAATGGTTCAAACCATAGAAAATGGGCAACTAAAATGGATAAAAATATAAACATTTTTTTGCTAGGAAATGATAAGAAAGTATAATTATTTTTCATTGTAAATATTAACCTAATGTCTAAAATATAGTTAGTAATTACATTTAGTAGCTGTACTTAAGAACCTTCTAATGGATTTTTATTGGAAACTATTATATATATATATATATATATATATATATATATATATATATATATATATATATATATATAATAATGTAAATAATAGTGTTAATGTAAATCAGTACATTATCGCAGTAAAAAAAATTTTTTCGTATCTATCACTTAGTATCGGGCAATACAATTTCCATAAAAAATGCGCAATAAATAATATATGTGTTATAGTAAAAGTAGAAAAATTTTACAAACATTAGTAAAATCTACAATATTTATTTCATATGTTCTGTTGAAAACAAAAGATACGATCCTTCATGTTTCGTGATGAAATTCTACGTGCAACAAGTTTTCTGTGTGGCATTTCTAACGACTGAGTATATATCTGTATTATTATTTAAAAATTTTTTTTTAAATTTTTAAATTAAATCTTATTAAATTGAGTAAATAGTTTTTTATCGGGATTATTTTTCTTTTGTAAAATTTTAATTTAATACTACTGCCATATCATCTTGATTCAATATTCTACGATTTAATTTAATTTAATTTAATATTAATATTAATTTAATAATATTTATTAATGGAATGCATTATGTTTTCAATAATTGTAATAAATAAAATATCCTCTAAAATATCAAAACTTGATATTTATATTATTTCATTATTTTTAATACTTCTAAAGATATTTTGCTGATTGTAATTGTTATTTCTTTGCTAATTTTTGTACAAACATCGTTTCACACTTATAAATCGAAAGCCATTTACAATTCCGAATAAATGCAATTCATAGATTTATGCATTATAGATGAGGGGCTACTCCGATTGAGAGTCAAGTCCTCCAAAAGTTCTCTTTCGGCTCTCGCCGAGCTCTCTTGCTTCTCTTCTGTAATACCACGCCAAGTAAACAGTATCTCAAAGTTCATCTATAAGATTATGTGGGCGATAAGAACGAGAGTCGAAGAGAACTGGAGAGAGCTAAAGAAAACCAGAAAACGCCCAATCAAATTATATATTTTTAGGTAATTTCTAGATATTCGCGATATAATGTCTAATTGTTCTTTCTTGAGATAAATATTTTTTAATAAATTCTATTGCGCGCATGTGAGGACCACGGGAAGTTCGATTAAAATTTACTTTTTCATAAAAATTTAATTTTTTTAATTTAAATTCTATACTATCTTGGAAAATAATCTTCACATTAAAAAAATGAAAAGAGTAACTTTCGATTTAGAATTTCATTTTTCATAATCATTACATATTTGAGACACCAAAAAGTTATGTGCTTTTTGGCTCTCACAGAGCTTTCCCCGTCTCTTTTCTACTTTCAAAGTAGTTCTCTTCTTCCCTTTACAAATAAGGTGTACGTTCTTTATAGATGATAACAATGAAAATTATAATGTAAATGAATAGATAAATATGAATAGATAAATGCACCACATTGTCTAGTTTGAACCTATTATTATTGTGCAAGTGGTAGAAAGTATTAATGACTATTGTTTATTGCTTAGTCTGTGATGAAAAACTTATTCAAACAGCTATTTAACATTAAAACAATTGAATTGTACTTCTGTCGACTGCCCATATACAAATTAATAAATATTTTTTTTTATTGGTCTTACAGTCCAATCAATTTCAACCAAAAATAAAATAAAATAAAAATAAAAATAAAAATAAAAATAAAATAAAAATAAAAACTAAAAAATAAAAAATAAAAATAACAATAAAAAATAAAAAATAAGAAATACAAATAATAAATAATAAAAATAAAAAATAAAAATTAAAAATAAAAATTAAATTAAAAATTAAATTAAAATGATAATGACAGTCAGACTGTCCTTGTTTATATTCACCCCCGTAGACTAATCTGAAAATAAAATATTAGCTGAAAAAATTCTTTGTTAGTAAAGTGCAGTCTGACTGTCCCCAACACCCTTACCTAATTGAAGACTTGTCCAACGTTTCGAGCTCGCTACGGCTCCTCATCAGGGACTTAGTAAAGTGCAGTCTGACTGTCCCCAACACCCTTACCTAATTGAAGACTTGTCCAACGTTTCGAGCTCGCTACGGCTCCTCATCAGGGACTGTAAAGTGCAGTCTGACTGTCCCCAACACCCTTACCTAATTGAAGACTTGTCCAACGTTTCGAGCTCGCTACGGCTCCTCATCAGGGACTGATGAGGAGCCGTAGCGAGCTCGAAACGTTGGACAAGTCTTCAATTAGGTAAGGGTGTTGGGGACAGTCAGACTGCACTTTACTAACAAAGAATTTTTTCAGCTAATATTTTATTTTCAGATTAGTCTACGGGGGTGAATATAAACAAGGACAGTCTGACTGTCATTATCATTTTAATTTAATTTTTAATTTAATTTTTATTTTTAATTTTTATTTTTATTTTTATTATTTATTATTTGTATTTCTTATTTTTTATTTTTTATTGTTATTTTTATTTTTTATTTTTTAGTTTTTATTTTTATTTTATTTTTATTTTTATTTTTATTTTTATTTTATTTTATTTTTGGTTGAAATTGATTGGACTGTAAGACCAATAAAAAATATTTATTAATTAGCTATTTAACATTCTATGAAGAAACTCCAAAAATCTGTTTTTAAACCAAAAATGTGACATTTTTATAGTGAAGCATAGATTGTAATTGAACTGTCCATTATAGTATAAAAAATGACTAGAAAATGGTTAATGAAATAGCAAATCAAAAAAGTTATTTTTGTTCGCTTGTTATCATTTATAAACAACGTACTACTTATTTGTAAAGGGAATAAGAGAAACACTTTGAAAGTAGAAAAGAGACGGGGAAAGCTCAGTGAGAGTCAAAAAGCACATAACTTTTTGGTGTCTCAAATATATAATTATTATGAAAAATTAACTTCTAAATCGAAAGTTACTCTTTTCATTTTTTAATGCGAAGATTATTTTCCTAGATCATATAGAATTTAAATAAAAAAAATTAAATTATTATGAAAAAGTAAAATTACCTAAAAATATATAATGTGATTGGGCGTTCTCTGGTTTTCTTTAGCTCTCTCCAGTTCTCTTCGACTCTCGTTCTTATCGCCCACACAATCTTATAGATGAACTTTGAGATACTGTTTACTTGGCGTGGTATTACAGAAGAGAAGCAAGAGAGCTCGGCGAGAGCCGAAAGAGAACTTTTGGAGAACTTGACTCTCAATCGGAGTAGCCCCTCATCTATAATGCATAAATCTATGAATTGCATTTATTCGGCATTGTAAATGGCTTTCGATTTATAGGTGTGAAACGATGTTTGTACAAAAATTAGCAAAGAAATAACAATTACAATCAGCAAAATATCTTTAGAAGTATTAAAAATAATGAAATAATATAAATATCAAGTTTTGATATTTTATTTATTACAATTATTGAAAACATAATGCATTCCATTAATAAATATTATTAAATTAATCATAATATTAAATTAAATTAAATCGTATAATATTGTATCAAGATGATATGGAAGTAGTATTAAAATAAAATTTTATAAAAGAAAAATAATCCCGATAAAAAATTATTTATTCAATTTAATAAGATTTAATTTAAATAAATAAATTTATTCTCCTTTAATATATTTATGTATACAAAAATGTGGATTTCTAATCAGTGTTGGCAAATTAATTTTTTTTGAACCTCTATTAATTTTGAATAATATATATAGATATAATTGTACAATTTTATGATTCTGATTTCTTTGAAGAATACGTTGAAAACTATTTTTTACCTAATCGGTTCTCAAAGAGTCAATCCAAAGGTTACGCTCTAATTCGAAGTCTAAAGCCTTAGCCACAAATGTACTATATATTGTTCGTGATATAGCTAAACTTCCTTCTGAATCATTGGTAACAATAATTGTTCCTATAAGCTTCAATGTTATGCCGTCTTTGAACTTTCTCTATCAATTCGTTTCGGGTATTACAATTCTATTTTTTGAACGAATACATAAACAACTGAAGTTTGGAATAATTTTATTGATTATTATTATAAAAATAAATTTTTTTTAAATAATAATACAGATATATACTCAGTCGATCATTAGAAATGCCACACAAAAAACTTGTGGCACAAAGAATTTAAATGCGAAACATGAAGGATTCGTATCTTTTGTTTTCAACAGAATATATGAAATAAATATTGTAGATTTTACTAATGTTTGTAAAATTTTTCTACTTTTACTATTACACATACTTTATTTATTGCACGTTTTTTTTTATGGAAATTGTATTTCCTGATCCTAAGTGATAAATATAAGAGAAATTATTTTTTTCACTGCGATAAGATTACTGGTTTATATTCAAATTTTATAAACTCTGAATAGATATTCTAAATTCTAAATATTCTTACAGAATTTTTTAGAAATTAATGAGCTAGTCGATAACATATATATATATATATATATATATATATATATATTTATTAAAGCATAATTTTTAATTATCTTTACTATATTAGTAATATGTATTGCCTTGAATATTAATATTTGTTATCAGAAAAATTATTATGAATGACAAAAATGCATTTCAATATTGCCATATGTACGTACTGGCAACTTATTATCGAACTTTGAGATGCTACATTTTACTCGCAAGTACTCGCGACAGAGCAAGGCAATGATATATGATACTGAAATAAGAAGCTTTGATAAGGAACATTCTTTCGTGTATAACATCGAGCGCTACATAGACGTAATATATATATGAAAGAAAGGGGGCTATTCATACAATTTTCATTGTGGATACGTTCCTGAAATGTCGGTAGTGCAGACCATTGATTTTAGTTCTCTAATTTGACGCAAAAGTTTTCTCTATGAGGCGCATCGATCGATTCGGACTTCCGGCAATCGTGAGAAGCACTCTTAAAGGCATTACAGCAAGAATAAGAAACGGCGGGCGCGAATATAGACTGTCATTAAGAGGAGGGGTAAGGTGGCAGGCAGGCACGATGCCGAAGAGGGGAAGTAAGGGAAGTGAAGGATCGAGTGAAAGAGAAAAGAACTGCGCGTATATACGTGTGTATATACATATATAATACATACATATAAGAAATGTGTGCACTAATTCTTTCGGCTATTTCGGCAAGATCGGACTGATTCCCACCGCGACCAAAATCCATTCTCTCTCTCTCTCTCTCTCTCTCTCTCTCTCTCTCTCTCTCTCTCTCTCTCTCTCTCTCTCTCTCTCTCTCTCTCTCTCTCTCTCTCTCTCTCTCTCTCTCTCTCTCTCTCTCTCTCTCTCTCTCTCTCTCTCTCTCTCTCTCTCTCTCTCTCTCTCTCTCTCTCTCTCTCTCTCTATATATATATATATATATATATATATATATGTATATATATTAAAAGTTATAACAATATAATACATTTCGATGGTTTTATAATGAATTCAAAAAAAAGTCCGCGTATACGCAAAGTTCTTTTCTCTTTCGCTCGGGCCTTCACTTCTCTTACTTCCCCGCTTCTGCATCATGCCTGCCTGCCACCTTGCGCACCCCCTTAATTAAAGTCTGTTTAAGTTTAAAGTTTACTTATGTAAAAAATACCCAATGTATAAAAATATATTGCCTAGATAATTTAACCTATAATAATATTAACATATATTAAATATCTGCAGAAAAAATAATGAAGCTTAAGGGCTCGCCGAAACAATCTCAGCGATGTGGCTGTATTGAGCTTAGTTCCAAGAAAGTTTCCCCGCACTATTTTCTGAATATTTATGATTTTTGGGTGACTAATTGCGAATATCGTAACAACTTTAGACGGAAATTGAATATTTATTCCTAGATCCATGCAAGGTCCATAAAGATCATGGCTTGTTCAATTTTCCTTAACCTTTAGACTGCCGGCATTTTTGCCTTATAAATTGATATTTTTGATCTGAGAAATGTATACATAAAACACCTCATATCTCTAGAGTAGCTGTCAAGGTCACAGGTGGCTCATATATGAGCCATGCCGGCAGTCTAAAAGTTAAGAAAATAAAAACACTTGCAAAAAAATTATAAACCATAATCATAGAGCTCATTTAAATACATATTTCTTGTTCTAATACAGTTTTCGATGCAAATAATATTTCTCGACAAATTTCAACTACTCCGTTTCGGAGTCCCGTGAACGGTTCTCCGCATATACTCAATGTAGCTACCTTCGTATACATTTTTTTCGAGAAATATTGCTTGTAGAGACGAATTAAATAGAATAAAAAATATGTATTTTAATGAGATGTACAATGATTCTTTAAAATACATTTGTGTAAATTTTAATATTTCCCGAGATAGGTCCAAAAGACTCTGTGTTTATAGTTTTTAATTTGAGAATTAAATTTACATCAAACGCCACTACGATCGTTTTAATCAGCATCCAAAAACAATCAACAAATCGATTATGTTCGTCATTCGGAAATTCATCCACGATCTCTGTTATAGACTCACATAGCAATTTTTATTGGATCAAGCTTGCTGCGAGCACGCATTTAGATTGTCGATGATCGCAACAGCCTTGCAGCAAGGCTGAATTATCAAAAAATTTTCGCGAAATTTACATCGCAGCGATCATACTGCAAACATCCACTATTAAAAAATATTTTTTTTAAATTCATCATAAAACCATCGAAATATATTATACTGTTATAACTTTTAATATATATATATATATATATATATATATATATATATATATATATATATATACATACATCTGCCGTCTCGGCTTTACTCAAAATAGTAATGTAACCAATTTATTAAACAGTTAAATAATATCTATGTAAACAATACTCTATCTATAAATCTATATTCATATATATAATTTCATCCTCTGAAAATATTTATCGAAAAATAATCAAAAATTTAATATTGCTTGGTCCCTCTGAAGCATCGGCAGTGGTGTGACTGTATTGAAAAGTCCTGTTACTATTTTTTTTGAAAATTTGCATGCTTATATTTTTTGGAGCGCGGATTCTTAACATCATAATAACGTTAGATCGAAATTAAATATGTATTCCCAAATCGATGAAAACTCCATAAAAATCATGGTTTTCTGAATTTATCTTAGAAAATGAAAAAATTTATCATTTAAAACCAAAATCATAGAGCTCATTAAAATACATATTTTTTTGTTCTATAT
>JACCIC010000318.1:0-107500 GCA_018907035.1 Sycobia sp. Sy_11 | reverse complement strand
ATACAATATACAATATTAATTTATTGTAACTAAATATATTATTGTCGCTTTCCTTGAAAACGTCTGTATAATAAGTATAAAAAATCACATTGAAAGGTCAAAACATTGATATATTTTGATAGTCCTGAATATTTATAATATGTTAATCATCAGAGCAGTACTAAATTTATGAGCAGGTAACGTATATAGGGATCCCTAAAAGTATAAAATTCCTTCATCGATTAAACATTTTTGAAATCATAATTATACAAATTATAGAAACAATCTAATGAAAATTGAAAAATTTATCAGTAAGATTATTATTTAAATGCATCTGAAAAGCGATTCATGTAATATTAATAAATTGAAAACATGAAAAACGGGGTTTATTTTCAATAATATTATTATAAAATCAAATTCTAGAGATATAATTCATTGTCTTTTATGTATCTTATTCCGCACACTCTTAATTTTTCTCGAATTAGTTACAGTGGTAGGTTACATCCAAACAATAACTTATTTAATTTTTTAGAAAATATTTAATCTTTTTTACTTTTTTATATGTAATATACGATATATAGAAATTAAAACTATCTGTACAAATTGCTAAAGAATGTTTAAAAGTATTCTACATATTATCATATCATATCACACACATATTATCATATCATATAATAATCATAATCATAATCATAATAATTTATAAAGATAAAGCGTATTTTTGTTTGTACACGATAACCAATAAAGCTACTAAACCGCTTGTTCTGAAATTTGACACATAGATTCTATATTATCTTCAGAAGGACATAAGCTACGTTTTTTTATTCAAAATCATTTTACTTTCATCAATAAATTAAGTTAACAGTTTTAACAGTCTTCATATTGAATTTTTATTAAATATAGTAGGTGGAATGTTAAAATAAAGATACACGAAATACTCTTTTAACATGAACTTTATAAAACGAGGAAAGAAAAGACGTCTGTTCAAATGAAAGGACAACGCAAGACTCACTACATTACTCGATAAAAAAAACTCTGCAAGCCCTTGTGAGAAACTTAAAACCTATATAAAAATATCAGGCATCTAAACAATAAACTCATAAATCATTTGCCACGCAGGGTAGCAAAGACGCAGATCGTAATAAGACCCAGTGGACACATATGTTTACATCCTTTTATGATACGGTCCAATATTTAGTTTCAAGTATTTTTTGCTTATTATTTATAGAAGGCTAAAATAATCTAACACGTCCCCTCAAAAATTATTTGAGTAAATATGATTATATATAATAAAATAAAACTTAGTATTAGATATACGATAGTTCCTTTCAGTCTATATTCTTTCCTCGTTTGTTCTGGGAAGTTACACACGGTCCAACATTTGTTGCAAGGAATAGGGAAACCCAGTAAAACCTATTCAAACCGTCTCTATTATTAGTATAAAATATATTTATGAAAACAATATGAATTATATTTTATTATTCCTCCATGCTCATTCCTTTTCTGAGTTCAAGGAATTTCATAGTTGGCAATGACTTTGTTAGTGCATCAGCAATCTACTCCGCTGTGTAAATATGTTTCAATATTATTACATTTTTCTCTATTTGCTCTCTCGAGAAATGATATTTAATATCTATAACTTTTGATCGTTTATGATTACTTGGGTTATTCGCTATACTTATACAACCATTATTGTCTTCATAAATTACAATCGGTTTCATGATTTTAATTTCTATACTATTTATTAAAGACTTTAAGCCATAATGCTTCTTTAACACCTTCAAATAAAGCCATATATTCTGCCTCTGTTGAAGAAGCTGCTACAGTTGCTTGTATTTTACTATTCCAGCAAATCGTGCATTTTTTCAAATAACTTGAATAAGTAGCCTGTAGTACTTTTTCTATCAGTACCTTCATGACCACCCTAATAAGATTTAAGATAATCGCTTAAAATATTTTCACTGTTGCCTTTTGTATAAGTTAATTTTCAATTCATCGAACTTTTCAAATATCTTAAAACTCTTTTTTGGCATTTCCATAGTTCTGTATTATTTTGATTTGAATATTTACTTAGAATATTTATTGCTGTACTCGGATCTGGACGCGTACAAATCATTACATACATTAAGCATCCGATAAGATTTTCAAAAGGGCGTCGTATTTGTTATCTGAATTTAAATCAATTTAATTTATATTATTTTGAAGTGGTGTGCTTACAGCATCACAATCACTCGTGTTAAATTAATTTAAAATCCTTTTTGTATATGAACTCTAATTAAGAATAAGTACAACATTATGTCATTATTTCATAATTTCATAATTTCATTATTTCATTATTTTATAATTTCATTATTTCATTATTTCATAATTTCATAATTTAATTATTTCATTATTTCATTATATACATCGTAATTACATCTTATTATAATTTTTTATTCCATGAAATAGTTTAATTTCTTTTAAATATGTCATTCTGAATTTATTCATTAAATAATTTTTAAAATTATTCATTGTGTGAATATCGGTTGTAACGATTACTAAGTCATCTACGTAGAATACAACATATATATTCTTAGATGTTTCTCCTTTATTGAAATGTATATGCAACGATCAACTAATGGATTTTTAAAAACCATTTTCTATTAACGTTTTATCAAAATTTCAAACCAACATCTTACTGCTTGTTTCAATCCATATATAGCTTTATTTAATTTACAAACTTGATTTGTTTTAAATTTAATTCATTCCGGAATTTTTATGTAAATTTCTTTCTGCAATGAACCATTTAAAAATGCAGTTTTTACATCCATATGGTGAATAAGTAAATTTTATTGATTTGCAAACGCTATAATTAATCTAAAGCTTGTAATTCTTGCTACAGAAGCAAAAGTCTCATTATAATCAATTAAATATTTTTGATTGAAACTACGAGCAACAAGACGCGCTTTATATTTAGATGTATTTCCATGTTCATTCTTTTTAATAGTGAATACCCATTTGCAATCTATAATATTTTTGTTTTGTGGCTTTGATACTAGTGTCCAAGTTTTATTAAAATAATATGAATTTAATTCATCTTTAATAGCTTGTTGCCATTTTTCTTTATGGATATTATTTTGAATATCATTGAAATTATTGGGAATTTCACAATTTACTGATTGTGCACACAAAACATAATTTATTTCTTCATAAGAAATTCTTGGTCTATTTTTTGACTCTATCACTCCTTCTTAGATTTGTAATTACTTTCTTTGTATAATATCTAGCATTTTGAAATTCTGACTGATTGCAATGATCTATTTCTATTATAGATTTATTATACTTGTTCAAATTTTCATTTGAATTTCTATGTATTTTCAAATCCTGTTTATCTAATTCATTTTTCTCAGATTGGTCTTCCAGAAATTTTTCTGATTTTCCATTATCAGATTTCTGAGGCTCTTCTGATTTGTTACGAACATTACGTTCATCAGTTTTCTTGGAATTTTCTATGACAATTCCTTCAAACCTAATTTCTGGTCTCGAATTCAAAAAATTTATTTCATCGGCTATCACGTTCTTTGCTACAATAAATTTTTCTAATTCTACATCCCATATTTTATAGTAAAATTAAAATTAAAACGTAACCAACTAAAATACCTTTCCAAGATTTATCTTCAAAATTTTAATTTTAATTTTTGTTTTTCTTATTTTATTATTCACATATATTGTAATATCGAAAATTTTTAAATATTTTACTTGAGGATTTTTACCATGCCATAAATGATATGGTATTTGATACTATTTTAAACATTAGTAAGAGTTCAATTTATTAAATACATAGCAGTTAAAACTGCTTCTCCCCAAATTACTTCCTTCAGTTTATTTCACTTATCAAGGTAGTACTTTTTCAGTAATTGTTCTAATCATTCTTTCTCCATTTAATAATAGAGTATGAGGAACTGTTAAATGATAGCTCATTTAATTATATTTGCAATAGTCCTTCATTTCATTCGATAAATACTTTCCACCATAATCACAATATAAATGAACTATTTTTAAATTAAAATGAGTTTGACTTTTTTTTTTATAAAGTCTTTGAAATAGAAAATACATCTGACTCTAATACTATTAAATATGTAATGCAGTAGTGCGCAAATTCATCTACAAACAATACAAAATAATTTTTACCATCTAATGGCGAAGGAGTGATTGGTCCGCAAACGTCTGAATGAGCAATAAAAAGTGGTTTTTTTATATGATTTTTATTTTTACTTTTCTGAAAAGGTAGTCTTGCTTGTTTGCCAAAAATATAAGCTTCACAAATATTATCATTTGGTAGAATACTATCAATTAATTTAATATCATCGACCATCTTATTATTTTTCATTTCAATAATTTTCGATTTGTCCATATGTCCAAGTCTTTGATGCCATCAACTATAATTATTGTTTATCGCATTAGAGACTTTTTATGATATAATTTATTAATAATGAATCCTATAGGAATCAAATTATTTATGGACTTACCGACAAAAATTATTTTATCATTTTTAGTAACTTCAATCCCATTTGGATTGAAGTGAATACTCATCTGTGCTTTCTGCATGTTGCTGACAGACAGTAAATTTTGCGGCACCTCCGAACAACATAAGACGTCCTCCAGAACACCTTTAATCCTTCCTTGTTGGTAATATTCAGGATACTTCTTTTAAGTGCAACTGTCAAGTTTTATTATCTCCTGAATATTGCTGTTCATTTTTCGTATAGAATCTGCGATCCTTTATACGATGATTTTCTCTGCCATATTGGAAAACCATATTAAGACTGCAAAACTTTTGCAATGTGTTAAGACTTTTTCCACTCTTCTGCCATTACTGCAGGGACTTGCTCATCAAGTACGTGCAATGGATCAAGTTCAGATAGAAGAGAGAGGATTCTAAACTTCCACACACTATATTTTTCACCGTTAGAATGTTTAATATTCCTTTTGGTTTTAACAGATTTCATTTTTCACTTACTAGAAAAAGACTTTTTTTTTGTTGTGTATTTGAAACAGATTTATTTTATTACTAGATTACACTATACACAAAATCACGGAAAGTTTACTCGCGAAATCTGGGTCCATAACCTATTGAATTTTTATTAAATATAGTAGGTGGAATGTTAAAATAAAGATACACGAAATACTCTTTTAACATGAACTTTATTTAAAACGAGGAAAGAAAAGATGTCTGTTCAAACGAAAGGACAACGCAAGACTCTGCAAGCTGCAACTCTGCAAGCCCTTGTGAGAAGCTTAAAACCTATATAAAAATATCAGGCATCTAAACAATAAACTCATAAATCATTTGCCACGCAGGGTAGCAAAGACGCAGCTCGTAATAAGACCCAGTGGACACATATGTTTACATCCTTTTATGATACGGTCCAATATTTAGTTTCAAGTATTTTTTGCTTTATTATTTATAGAAGTCTAAAATAATCTAACACTTCATATCTTCTGATTTTTGTAAATTTTATCTTCTCTCATCTCTAACCTCTCTCTGTCTCTCTCTGTCTCTCTCCCTCTCTTTGTCTGTCTCTGTCTCTCTCCCTCTCTCTTTCTCCGTCTTTTCTTATAAAATTGTTGTGTATGCCAAATCATACTGAATATAATTTGTGACGATCAATTAATTTTGTTGTTTTTATACGTTATATAAATTTCAAATGTGACGACTTTTAGGAGGAGTATCGTGTTTAGTTGGTAGGTAACAATTTCCAGGTATGTCGAAACAACTTCTACGGAGAGTTATGTGTTCGGACGGCAGAAGATGATGTCCAAGTATAACGGGACCACTTCTACGGAAAGTATCATATTTGAACGGTAAAATACGATGTCCAGATTCCTCAGGATAATTTCTACGGGAGTATCGTGTTCCGTCCGAACACGCTACTCCCGTACAAATTATCCTGTAGAATATGATGTCCAAGTATGACGGAACGACTTCTAGGAAGAGATTTGTATTCTCTCATTCGAATACTCAAACTCTCAGTAGAAGTCGTCCTTGGATACCTAGACATCGTATTCTACCTTCACAACACAAAGCTCTCTATATCAGTAGCCTCGCGATATATTCTATTGTCCGAAGATGACACTCCGTAAACGTCGTCTCGAGACACTTGAACATCTTTTCAACCTCTCGAATTCGAATGTACAATTTTCCCCATAGAAGCTGCATGCAATATGCATACATATATATATATATATATACATACATACATATATATATATATATATATATATATATATATATATATATATATATAGTATAAAATGTCGGCGAAAAGTAGCTTTTTATACAGATGCGACGATAGATAAATCGCAGTAAATTATTTATAGTAATATAGACTTTTATATATAAAGTATTTTTTACTCAGATATTATTGAACTGTTTAAGAAATCTGTTAAATTATTATCTCAAGCGAAGTCGAAGTTCTGTCAGTGTAAGTGTATCGGCAGTGTTTCGGAACCCACGATAAACTGGACGTCCACCAAAAGTTGCAATGATGTACATATCTGCACTAAAAAGAAAAGATTAGCAATAATGAAAAATTTTGAAATACGACCGGCTGATAAAGCGAAAGATAGTTGCGGCCGGGAAGGTGTATGTGTAAAAAAACATAACTGAGCGACGTTTTTTGTGAGGGGATCAGTTCATCCGTATAAATATTGGTAGTGATATACCTTTTTGCATTTTTGGCCGATCGTGGAGAGAAACCCGCGTCTATGAAATTTTGTTTCCTGATGGGGAAATCCATCGTTTTTAACCAAAGACGACACGACACCAATCTTCACCTCCCTCCCCCCCCCTATTCATTGTATATGGCTCCGAGTTTTAAAAAGAACATAAGAGGAAAGCGTTTTATCACTGTGGAGAAGGTAAAACAAAAACGCAATAAAAACAAAAATATTAATAAATATTAAAGAAGTTATGACGAATTTCCCTTTTTTTTGGGTTTTCCCTCGCAGATAAGCGGAGATGAACAATTACAAAAGATATACGAAATTATTATACTGAGATTCGTTCTCTCCAAAATGCATATTAAAAAAAATTATGATGCTGCAACTTTATTTGTTCATTTGTTTATTGTTCACCTTGGATTATTTTTGAAATTATAATTCATTAACATTTTTATACAATTTAAAATTATATTTCCTGATTAAATCTTATATCTCATTCTGAATGATTTATGCAAACAAGTTGTTTATTTAAATAATAAATTGTAAAAAATATTAATTGTATAAATAATAAAAAAAATTGGAACACTGCTGGACCAGGTGTATTCAACTAAAAGGAGACTGCATTGAAAATAAATTTTATTTTTTGTAAAAGTTTAATGTTTTCATTTGTAAGCTAGGTGCTTATCAAATGATGCACGTATAAATCCAGGGTCTGTTTCAAAACTTCACAGATTTAAAAAAATAAAAACTACAATAAACTATTTTTACAAAATTCATTTATTTCTTCCAAATAGTTACCTACTGAGAGAATACAAAGTTTAGGGCATTTACAGCATGTCAAACGACTTTTTCATGTCGTTGATCGGAATCATCTTCAAAATGGCGGTCGTTGCCTTTTGGATGTCCTCGACATGTCTGTAATGCTTTTCTTTCATCGCCAAATACAATATCTAAATAACGAGAAATCACTAGACCCCTTATCAGGAGAATATAGTGAGCGATTGATCGTGCGAATGCCGTTTTTGTTCAAATAATCAGTCACCAATGTCGATCGATGGGGCGACCGCATTGTCATGCAACAAACGCCAGATTCCACTTTCACGATATTCTGGCCGAAAACGGCGAATACTGGCAAGCAAACACTTTCTAACACGAAGATAATAGACAGTATTAATCGTTTTGCTAGATAGAACAAATTCCTGGTGAATAATACCCTTGGAATCGTAGAAAGCGTCAGCATTGTTTCGATTTTCGATTTTTCCAAGATCGATTTTTTCAGTTTTCGTTAATCGGAGGCTTTTCATTCGTCACTTTGACGTTTGGATTTGGAATCATGTAGAAAACACAATGTCTCATCACCACTTACTATAGAATAACAATAGCTTTGGTCCTTTTTGGCTTCATTAACCCTTAGTGTACCGGTATGACGTACATATGCGTGAGAAAATAAACCATTGTAAAACACCTATTTTATACCGAATAATGATTAAGAATGATGGATAGGTGTTAATAAGAAATATTATTATAAATAATTAAATATTATTATACATAAATACATAGTTATATTATCAAAATTTAAAATAAACTAAATAAGGATTTATCATATTTTGTTCATCAAAAAGTACCAATTTTTCAATTTTGACTTCAGAATCGTAATCAGCGACCCAAAAAACTTCTATATGTATAACTTTTCCATGCGTATATAATTTTTTTTCAATTATGAAAAAACACAGCATTCACAATATTCAAAAAAAAAAACACAGCATTATCGTCCCGAACCGACATGACACACATATGCATCATGCTCCGACTCGCGAGTATTTAGTCTCAGTTTGTGTTAAAATTGGGAACCTATGACCAGTTTTTCATGCAAACAATACGCATTGAAAATATCCAAATTCCCGGCACTCTAAGGGTAATGATTACACTCTAATGACGTAAGTAAAATGTTGAATTCGAAGCGCTTTTTGGGCCTCAGACAATTTATGTGGATCAAAGCGTGAAAAGATTTTTCGGAGACGAAAATGCTCGATCAAAATTCCATGAATCGATGCTGCTAACAAAAGATTTAACTCTGGGAACTTTTAAAACATACTTTGTATATGTTTTTGCTTAAAATCTCTCATTCTACGAGCAGAATTTGAAATAAGAAAGTGTTTGTACAGAATTGTTAATCGACTTTTTGTATAATCCAGATGGTTAGAACTAGTGAACCATAGTATAATCCAGATGGTTAGAACTAGTGAAAGTTTTGTTATCATCAATACACAGTCTAAACTTTGCAATGTTCCATCCCCCTTGGGATAGCCTAAGTGGTATAGACCAGGATAATTTTAAAGGGGCGGAAGTATCTTCGGGAACGCACGACGGATCAGTTAAAATAATTATATTCTAAGACAGCATATTTTGTAAAAAATATAAATAATAATTTATTTTTAAAAAAATATGGTACAGGATATCACACATTTCTGTAACAAAATCACAACAACTAAATAATTACTTTAAGAATAAATATAATAGAAAAATTATAGCAATAAACTGTATATCTTAATTCTAAACTCGCACATATTTCCCGCTACGTTAACGATTCGGCGCTATTTACCCCACTAATACCCAGTGCTAATTTTCACGTGGAGGGTTGAATTAATTCACGTTGATCTTCAATAGGAATATAATAAAGTTAAGCTTAATTCAGTTGGTCATTTGAAGAGCGCCTTGCAACAGAGATTGAGTAATAAATTGGAGGAGCATTTATATTCGGGAATTTTCGAGCTTTGGACAGGTTGATAGCTCCGGGAGAAATTCGTGAGAAACGATTTTATTAGAGTCGGATCACCGAGCAAACTGCTATTTTGCCTTTTGCATGCCAATTTATAATAATTTTGTCGGCTAATTTTGTCGCCGCTTTTATAACAACTATAATTTATAATAATAACACTTCATAATAATTACAATAATTCTTTATATTAATACCAGTGATTTATAATAATAAAAATATATTATTAGGAGGCGAATTTAGTTTCCGATCTTCTCGTTTAGATGGCGATATAAGTAGTACGAAAAGACAGACGTGTCGGATCTAGTACTTCTTTTTTAGTTTTGGCATTTACCAATAAAATTCAGTTAACAGGCACCATGATTTGCGTAAACATTATATTTTTTTTGTTAATTTAAAAATGAATCGTGATAAATAGTTTTCCGACATGTCCTTTTGTACTATTGTGATTTGAAAAAAGTGTAGTAGGAATATATCGATTGCTTGAAGAATGTTATGGCGAACAAGCTCCATCGCTTACAACATGTAAAGAGTGGTTTCAGCGGTTTAGATGTGGAAATACTGATCTGAATGACAAAGAACGTTCTGGACAACCGAAAAAATTGAAGATACTGAATTGCAAGCTTTATTATATGAAAACTCAGCTCAAACGCAGAAAGAACTCGCTAATAATTTAAGAGTCAGTGACAGAGCAGTTGGCAAACGTTTAAATGCGATAGGAAATATTCATAAAGAAGGAAAATGGATGCTGCACGATTTGATCAAAAGAGCCTTTATAAACGCCAACTGAGTAATTTTCAACAGAAATTGATCGAACATAGATCAGTAATCACGAACAATAGGCGCAGTCATTTTCTTACATGATAACACTCGGCAACATGTTGCGAAAGCCGTCAAAAACACCCTGTTGGAGCTCGAATGGGAAGTGTTGCCGCACCCAGCATACTCACCAAACTAGTGCCTTCTGATTACCACCTATTCAGATCGACGCAGCACGACCTCGTCGATACGCACTCCCGACATGTTCAAGAAGTGCGAGAGTTTGTGGAGGATTGGATCGCTTTGAAACTGCTATCGTTCTGTGGTCACAGTATCGCCATATTGCCAGAAAGATGGGAAAAAGTAGCAGAAAATGACGGAATATATTTTGAATAAGCTAACGTGTATTCATTTTCTATCACAAAAGTCCTTTTTCCATTGAAAATGGCCGGAAACTAAGTTCGCCTCCTAATATAATAATTATATAATACTAATTTATAATGCCGATATATACCAGTTCGTTTGTAATAATACGTTATTTTGTTTAAATTATTTTATAATAAAATAATAATGAATAATTAATAGCGAATTATTCATTACTGTTTGTCATAATTATTTGTAACAGATTATTATAATCAATGGTTATAATTCTTTATAATATAGTGTTTATATTTTTGGATATATATACGTGTATACATGTTATATATCATCCATATTTTTTAGGCACAATATCTATATACGTATATATTTCATATTAGTCTTAATTAAATACTCATATACCGGTATTTATACTAGTGTGATACCAGTATACAAATCTATCGGCGTTTACGCCCATGCGTGTATGGAATAATTAAAGTACATCGTGACATATATTTAGGTAGTTGTTCGAGTTGAGTAAGAGACAACGAGAGCGTGCGGGCATGTATTAAATCGGGATAGCCGGCGTAAGCCTAATCTACTCGGCGCGGCTTTCTCGCGCCGCGCGAAATGTATACCCTTCCGTATGCTTTCCACCATTACACAGAGATAGAATAAGAGAGAGAGAGAGAGAGAGAGAGAGAGAGAGAGAGAGAGAGAGAGAGAGAGAGAGAGAGAGAGAGTAGATATTCCGCGCTCTCTCTCAATTTCGGATTTGCCGGTGTATTTGATATAATCTTTTCAGCGTTCGTCACGTCGTTTCTTGATTTCGCGCTACTATTATTTCTCTTCGGCCGGTTTTCACGCTGTAATATTTGTTTTATTCTCCGGCATTGTGTTTCGTGCGTATATGTTAGTATCATATGTCGGTATTTTGTTCATATTTGTGTTGATTGTTTTAGATAATTGTATAATATAATTATTGGGTGTACAAATAAGTTTCCCCCATTCTTTTATAAAGAAATAAGAATTTATTGTAAAAAAAAGTACAAATATTGTCATTACCCATCAGTTTCTACTACTTTTCACCATCTTTCGGGCAGAAGTGGATACTTCGTCTAAAAAATTGCTCTTTTGGAGGCGATCCACGAATCCACCCATTTCTTCAATTCCTTGTAAAAAGTAAAGTGCTGGTCAGCCAGATCATGAGTCATCGACCAGAATAAGTGGTAGTTGGAAGAAGCAATATCTCGTGAATACGGCGGGTGGGGTAGGACGTCTCAATTCAGTGCTTCTAACGTTTCCTTTACAATTTTTGCAACATGTGGCCGAGCGTTTTCATGCTGAAAAATGACTTTTGGCATATTGTGGACGCTTTGTGTTCAATTCTCGACTCAATTGCATCAGCTGTTGTTGGCAACGTTCCCCGGTGTCGGTTTGATTGTTTTGGAGTAGTTCGTAATAGATTACTCCAAGCTGATCCCATCAAATGCACAGCATTAGCTTCTTGTCATGAACGTTTGGCTTGGCCATTGCAGTAGAGGCATACCCGGGCTTACTCCATCATTTCCTACGCTTTGGGTTGTCGTAGTGAATCCACTTTTCGTTTCCCGTCACGATTCGATGTAGAAATCCTTTGCGATTTTGTCTTTTGAGCAATTGTACCCAAGCGAATAAGCGACGCTCGACGTCTCTTAGCTTCAGTTCGTAAGGAACCCCATTTTCTTGCTTTTGGACCATACCCAGGGTTTTCAGATGTTGTGAAATAGCTTGCTGAGTCACTCCTAACTCTTGTGCAAGTTCTTCTTGCGTTTGGCACGGATCTTCCGCCAGTAAAGCTTCCAATTCTGTGTCACCATACACTTTGAACCTTCCGCTGCGTGTTTTGTCATCCACGTCAAAATCGCCACTTTTAAATTTTTGGAACCACTCCCGACAACTTCTCTCACTTAAATTAACATCACCATATACTTCTTTGAGTAGCCGATGTGCTTCAGCTGCAGATTGCTTTAAATGAAAGAAGTAAATTAACAATTTCCGCAAATGATGCTTAGTTGGCTCAAAACTTGACACCTTAACACGATGAAAACAAAGTGATGCTAGCAAAAAGTCAGAGGTATTAAAAGGTTATACTGTTTCCAGATGTTAACATATCCTATACGACTTTTTACAACTGACAATTTCGATGTTATGTTATCGGTGGCGCCATCTTTTCAAACGGCGGAAACTTCTATGTACACCTAATATTTGGTTGGCAGTATATATTCGGTCGTCGCAACTTAATTCTGACTAAATTTGAACGAATTTTTAAATTTTTGAGTGTCTGACGTTGCTACATTTAGATGAGGTGTCACAGTGGACCATCATTATTCTTTAAAGCACATTCAAGCTAATCATTTAAACTAATTTTCGACCGCAAATAAATTAGTCTCAAAATTATAATTTAAAAAAATGAAATTTAACATATAGATTCTATATTATCTTCGGAAGGATATAAGCTATGTTTTTTATTAAATTAACAGTTTTATCAGTCAGCTTCACCAGCGGCCACTAGGTGGATTCTTGAATCATGAACACGCACTCAAAGTAGTTCGCTTAAAGTATTAATATCAGGCCAGCTCAGTGGAGTGGATATATCCTTTGGGATTCATATCCTAAAGAAGATGTGATGTTAGTCGGTATTATCCTTTTTGTTCTCCAGTTTAATCTGAGACTACTCTCACACCTTATTGATATTTTTTTAATTTTTGTAAATTTTCTTTTCTCTGATGTGCGACAATCTCTCTCTCTCTCTCTCTCTCTCTCTCTCTCTCTCTCTCTCTCTCTCTCTCTCTCTCTCTCTCTCTCTCTCTCTCTCTCTCTCTCTTTCTCTATCTTTGTTCTGTTATAAAATGGTTTTCTATAACCATTTATAACCATTTATAACCATTTTTGTGACAACAAATTATGCTTTTGTTTTTATATGTTATATTAACATCGGAAGTTACATAGCTATGTTTTTAAGTTGGAATAAAAGAAATGATAGCAAAATAGGATTATATTCAGTCTGTAGTATTAGGTAATAATGCATTACCAAGAATTTAAACTGTTTGTGTGTGTTGTTTTTTTTTTAATAGGCATAGGCAGAGCAAGCTCTGCATTAGTGGTCTCTCGAAACCAGCATTCCAACTAACAGCGGGGCTGTTAATTAGCCTATACGGCTCCTCTTCCTGTGACATTATCCTACGTCCCCCATCCACACAAGTGATCAGGGGTTCGGTGTTCATCCTCTGCAAATTAAAAATAAAATCAGCTAGCCTAATTCATCCTGGGCCATTTGCCTAATTCTATCGGCATTTTTAAGTTTGGTCATCACCTCTTTTGCCAGACTAGCTACCGCCTTCCAGTTTTCAGAAGATTCCAGCATTATTGATATCATGCTCTCTGGTTTTATCGGCTTATTAATGGTGTTAATCAATTGCGCACGTTATGTTCTAAAACGGGGGCAACTCACTAATATGTGCTAAGCATCCTCAACCAATGTCGGACAGATGGAGCAGAAGTCATTATTATCCAGGTGAAAGCGGTGGAAATAGGATCTAAAACAACCATGTCCAGTCAGCAACTGAGTTAGGTGGAAATCTAATTCCCCGTGTTTCCTGTTGATCCATCTGTGTATATCTGGAAGGATACGATAAGTCCATCGGCCTTTGCTAGAATCTGTCCATCGTTTTTGCCATATTTCTATAGAACGATGACGTTCCACGTTTTTAGCACCTTGTAGAGAATCCACTGCGGCCTTACATATGTTATGCAGCCAGTTCATCTGCAGCTAAATCGAAAGGAAGAATTCCGGCCAGTACCTCAGCAGCGTCGGTGGATACCGTCCTGTAACCACTAATAATACGTATACAGGAGCGACGACGGGTCGCAATGACCAACTCACAATACGATTTAATTCCGCATGCATTATGCCAGATTGGTGCTGCATACATGCTGACAGAATTAACAACATAAGCTAATAGTTTCCTCTGGGGTGGACGTGGGCCACCAATGTTAGGCATGAGCCGACACAAGGCGGCTGAAACTCGTTGCGCTTTTTCGCCAGATATCTTTAGATGCTCTTTGAAGTTTAACCTGGCATCAAGCTGTACACCCAAGTATCGTAAAGATGGCGCAGAACTAATGCGGCAGCTACCAACTTTAAGAGTAATACTATCTACCTTCTTACGACTGCTGACAAGAACTACTTCTGTCTTGTGCTCCGCTAATTGTAGACCAGCCGTCTTAATCCATCTACTGATGTTGCTGATTGCCTCATTGGCATTTTCAGTAAGTTCATCAAGGGTCTTAGCCGTCACCACTAGAGCGATATCGTCGGCGTACCCTACTGTTATTGAACCAGGCGGTTGTGGAATCCTCAACACGCCATCATACATAATATTCCACAATATAGGTCCCATAATTGAGCCCTGGGGGACTCCCGCAGTAACCTTATGCGATACAATGCCTTCATCCGTTCGGTATAATATTATCCTATTCTCAAAGTAGCTGGCCACGACATTCTGTAAATAACCAGGTACTTCGAACTCTTTAAGAGAACTCATAATAGAAGACCAGCGCGCTGAATTAAAGGCATTCTTAACAACTGGGGCGACAATGGCACAATACTGTTTAGTGCCACCTTTCCATCTCTTACCACTAATTGCATTTCTTGCGGTACACACTACCAGTTTAATGGCATCGACTGTTGATTTTGATTTCCGAAATCCAAATTGGCGTGAGGATAAGCCGTGCAATCCTTCAGTGAATGCTTCCAGTCGGCTACATATTATTTTTTCAAATATTTTACCTACCGTGTCGAGCATACACAATGGCCTGTATGATGAAGGATCATCAAGTGGCTTATTGCCCTTAGGCAACAGGACTAACTTTGAGTTTTCCAGCAATCAGGAAAAATACCCTCAAGAAGACAAGCATTATATACTTTTAGAAATATAGCTGGATTCTTCTGTTTCGCCAACTTAACTGCCGCATTAGGGATACCATCAGGGCCACGGGCAGCATTGTCTCTAGACTTAGCGTAAACATTATGTAGCTCCATTTCTGTTATAGGAGGTATATCGTCCGAGTGTTGCGTGCGCAGTACAGTCCCATGGGTGTCATTGGGAAAGAGAGCGGAAACAATCTTATCAATCAATACCGTGCTAGTGGGTTGTATTGGTGCCCTACTCAATCGTGCCATGACTGTTTTGTATGGTTGTCCCCATAAGTCATTGTTGGCCTCTGCACACAGTTCAAGTCAGCCTCGACGCTTGCTTGCCTTAATGGCCTTGACAAGCGCTCTTTGTGCTTCTTTAAATAAACTATTAAACGTATCACGATGGGTGCGGGCTCTTTGGGCAAGTCTACGTGCGCGATGACATTCTTTGCGCAATTCTGCAATTTCATTTGTCCACCAGTAGACAGATTGACGATGTTTAAATCCGCTCTTAGTCCTAGTCGTCGATTCATCACATGCTTCAGAGATATGCTTCATGAGTGCATTTGCCAGATGGCCTGGTGCACCATATTCTAAACGCTCTTCTGATATTATAGTGGCGAACACTTCGCAGTCTAGCGATCTGATGTTCCATTTCCGTGTGGGCATCCACTCATTGTACTTGTTCTTCACTTTCTTCTCTGCAATCTCGTACAAGATCGCCCTGTGATCACTGTGGGTATACAGGTCGCTTACTCTCCAATTAAGGATCCGCTGAATCAGGTAATCACTGGTGAATATTACTCCAGGCTGTGGACCACGCGTTAAAATCGCCAGCGATTAATAATGGTTTCTTGTCCATGGCCTCATCAACTAATTTAGCTACAAGGATTTCAAACTGCTTGTCCGTCAAGCGCGGAGGAGCATATACACTAAAGACGTATATTTCTTGTATTTTAGCCCAGGATATCAATTCGCTCCGATGACTCGACTGCATTAGTACCTGCCTATTTTGACCAATCCGGAGGGCAGCTCTATTGCTTGTGTCACTTATCCAGCGCTGTGGTCTGTCCCTGTCACAATATGGTTTGGAGGTTACAGCAATGTCTATTCTTAGCTTCTTTATTATCTGTTTCAGCAGGTCGTGGGCCGCTACGCAATGGTTAGTATTCAGTTGGAGTATTCTCATGTTTTATGTCTGTTTAAAAACTCCACAGTGATCAGGCACTTATAGCTGTATGCTGGATGGTTAATCTCCTTTTTTCCTTCACATTTACAGAGTAAACAGCAGGGCTCGTTTACACACAGCTTGGATAGATGGTCTTTTCCACTGCAGTGCCTGCAAAGATTAGTTCTGTCAGGGCCCGAGCACACGGCCGCTAAATGGCCAGTCTGCCAACACCTGAAGCAGCGCTTTATTTCTGTTTTTTTCGAACTCTGCAGCTGAGCCATCCGATTCGAACATGCCCTGCACGTAGTAACTCAGCTGCGTGGCTATATGGTACAGACACCACCGCCGTCTGAGTACCCCTATAAGCTTGCCGCAAGGAACGAGCGATTAGTAGGTTAGTCTCCTTTAGCTCGAGGTGTGTTCTCAGAGCCTCTAATACTTCATCCTTTGAAGTGACCTCATCTATATCTTTAATCTCCAATGTAATAAGATTAGTCAGGACCGAAGTGGATGCGCTATGGCCAACCTTAGTTTCAACAAAGCGTGCCAACTCATGTGCATCTTTGGCTGTCCGTTCCAACTGAAGTACAAGGGCACCGCTTGCATTTCTGCGTATCCTGTTAACCTCATTCTTCACATGAGATAACTCCGGGTCATTCTTTATTTGACGCAGTACCTCCGCGTATGTAACTCCTTCATTGGCCTTAATCAAAATGGAGTTAGGCCTATTTCGTCCATTAAGCCTGCGTGTACTAGATAATTCTTTATCTTTGCCTTTGGGCTTCTTACGCTTGATGGTCTGCCATTGATTTTCTGTGGCTTCAGACTTCCCTGTAGGTACTCCAACCGACTCTAGTGGTCTCCTTAAGCCCAATGATGGTTCTTTCGTCCTTTTGCCACCTATGGTTTTAGGAGTGGAATCCATCGCTTCTGCTGCGCTTCGTTTGGTGTCAGAGCGTAGACTCGGCGTAGTCTAAGTCACCACTTCATGTGTACCAGGACGTTGATACTGTAATAGATCATCCTCTGCCATACTGATGCATTTGTATGAGGCATTAATAAAACGAGCAAGATCCTTAAAGGTCTTGTGCACGTTATGCCTATCTTTAACAAAGTCCAACAATTGGCTGATCTTCTCACCAAGTCGCTCCAGGTGATTGTTTCTGCGCGTGATGGAGATTTCTCGATCCGCCGTTTCTTGATCCATCATGACATCTCCATTAGTACCCAGTGTACTATCTATGATTATGTTTGATTTGCCCTCCCCAGAATCCGAGGGGCTACCACCGACCATAGAGGCTTGCACTCTATCGGAATCGGTGAGGAGATTGACCGGTCTTGCCGGAGTTACTTCCTGGGGTATATCCTTGTTTATACCAAACATCAGTCATAATTGGCCTTAAGTTCGGGAGGCCCTCCCTATTAGCTTTTTCTGTCCGCCCTGAGTATTTTATTTCTTCAGTACCCTCTACAAATTGTAGCGAGCCATCCCCTATCCGCAACCTGGGGAGGCGCCAGATGGGAGAAAACAACAAAACTCCACACTGGTGTGTGTGTGTGTGTGTGTGTGTGTGTGTGTGTAATATACATGTTTTAAATACGGTTTCTACGGAGAAACAGTGTATTGACGTGTACGAGCTGTAGAATACAATATCACGGTGCCGCATGACGATTTCTACAGGGAGTTTCTTGTACATATACTAGAATGTGATATCCAGGTGTTGTTGAACAACTTCTATGAGAAGTTTTGTGTTTAGTCGGTAGGAAACGATGTCTAGCTTTCTGGGGACGACTTTTACGGGGAGTATCGTGTTTATTTGGTAGGCCTCTCAGTAGAAGTCGTCCCTGGATACTTAGACATCTTTTTCTACTGTTCAAACTCGAAATTACAATTCTCCCCATAGAAGTCGTATGTAATATGTATATCACATCATATCATATCATATCATACTAATTTATAAAAACAAAGCGTGTTTTTGTTTGTACACGATAACCGAAAAAACTACTCAACCGATTGTTCTGAAATTTGACATATAGATTTTCTATTATCTTGGGAAGGACATAGGCTATGTTTTTTATTAGAAAGAATTCTACTTTCATCAATAAATTAAGTTAATGGTTTTAAAAATCAGTTTCCCCAGCGGCGACTAGGTGGCGTCTTGAATCACGAACATCAACTCAAAGTAGTTCGCTTAAAGTATTAATACCAGACCAGCTCTACCGAATCTTCATATCCAACTTTGGAATTCGTATCAAAAAGAAGGTATGACGTTAGTCGGTATTACCCTTTTTGTTCTTCAGGTTAATCTGATACTACTCTCACACCTTATGGATATTTTTGATTTTGGTGAATTTTATTTTCTCTTCCGTGGAAAAATCTCTCTCTCTCTCTCTCTCTCTCTCTCTCTCTCTCTCTCTCTCTCTCTCTCTCTCTCTCTCTCTCCCCCTTTCTGTCTCTCTTTCTTTCGCCTTCTCTTATAAAATGGATCTGAATGTCAAATTATACTGAATATAGTTTGGGATGACAAATTATATTTTTGTTTTTATACATTATATTAACTTCAGAATTGTGAAAAGGGACTATGTTTTTTTAGTTTGAACAAAAGAAATGATGGTAAAATAGGGTTCTTTACCAATAACCTCGAAACTATATATATATATATATATATATATATATATATATATATATATATATATATGCGTGTGTGGGGTTGTATAGGGTAGAGATATAGAGAAAGTAGAGAGGGAGAGACAGAGAACGCGGATGCGTATAAGTGTGCAACGTATGAAAAGCTATAGTGCATGGACACAGTTAGTAGGTTCGAACAGGTCACTGTGGGTTTATACGTGCGCCTAATGGTCCCCTGCGGAAACCGTTAGGATAGGGGAAAAGCGTGCAAGAGAGATCGGGGATGACGCGGAAGTAGCGCGGGTGGTGCGAGGCAGTTGTTTTGGGGCCTCTGCATTGTGCACATGCACGCTTCATGTATTGTATATGAAAATATGAAAATATAATAAAGTACTTTATCCGTGTACCAAAGTTACTTGACTATCACAAATACCAACCCATACCACCAATCCCATATATATATATATATATATATATATATATATATATATATATATAATATGGTCACTTCTGCATAAAAAGGAAATATCCATCGCCTGCTTAAAAAATATGCTATTTGCCATACCATTTTGCTTGAATTTCAGTTGGCATCACTACGAAAATATTCACGATATTTAATTGATAAAACGAAAATATATGAAATATTAATATATATTGTATGTATATTATATTGTACATATTATATATACACATTTTAAATACGGTTTCTACTGAGAAATATTGTATTGACGTGTACGGGCGGTTGATTACGATATCCCGCTGCTTCAAGACGATTTATATATGCAGTTCTGTATTCGGATAATAGAATGCGATGTCCAGGTGTCTCCGGGCGATTTCTACGGGGAATATTGTATTTAGTTGATAGAAAACGACGTTCATATATGAGGAAATCAACTTCTATGGGAAGATTCGTGTTGATTCGGTACTCTTTCCGAACGACTTCTACGGGGAGTATCGTGTTTAGTTGATAGGAAACGAAGTTCAGGTATGTCGGGACAACTTCTACAGGGAATTTCGTGTTCGGATGATAGAATGCGATTTTTCAGATGATTTGGAATGACTTCTACGGGGAGTGTCGTGTATAATTGGTGGGAAACGATGTTAGGTATGTTATTACGACTTCTATGAAGACAATAGTATTCTATCATTCGAACACGGACACGCCCAGTAAGTCGTCCCGAGACATTTCCTATAGTCCAAACATGATACTCTCCGAAAACGTCGTCTCGAGACACTTGGACATCTTTTTCTATCTCTTGAACTCATAAGTACAATTTTCTCCATTGAAGCCGTATTTAATATGCATATAGATTGTATAAAGTGGTCGGCAAAATATCGACTTTGTGAAATGGGCGCTACATTGAAACAGCTTTTTATACAGATACGACAATAGGTAAATTACGGTCAATCATTTATATTAATATAGATTCTTATATATAGAGCACTTTCTACTTAGATATTATTGAATTGTTTATTAAGTCGGTTAAATTATTATCTCGGGCGAAGCCGAGACGGGGGATGCTAGTATATTATATAAAATGGTCAGCGAAAGACCACGTTCCTGGATCGGACGTTGCTTTGAAGAAGCTTTTAATATGGAAGCGATGATAGGTAAATTACGGTAAATTATTTATAGAATTATAGATTTTTACATATAATATACATTTTACCTAGATATTATTGAACTGTTTATGAAATCGTTTAAATTATTATCTCGGACGAAGCCGATATGGGGGATGCTAATACATTTATACGTTTATTAGTTATTATTAGTTATATTAAGCAACTAAAGCAGTAATGAACTTTCTGATTGTTGTCTTTTTTTTACAGAAACATGGTAAGATACAGCACAGACTACAGCACTAATTCATATAAGAAGGTATGATTAGGTCAGAATGTGTACTCCCTATTGAAACAAAGAGAATACAAATTTGGCTTCAAAATACTAATAGAGAAGGTTGGTTTGCTGAAAAGATAGGCATTTCAATACTACTTTGTGAAATAATTCCATTATGGCTTTTAAAATTAGTAATTACTTAAAATTTCTAAATAATTTTATAGATATTTTCATTTTCCACAGGATTTCAAACAACATTCCATATTTGTTGCGCAGATAATTGCACAAAAGCATATACACATGAAGATATTAAATTGATTTATTTTTATTAGATTAAATTTAATATTATTACAGAATTTTAATGATCAATTAATGATTTATATATAATTTAAAGTTATTAACCTATTAATGCCTTCATTGAAAAATTTCTGTTTTAACGTATTCCGACGTAAAATTTCATACTCTTTTAGAACAGTTGTCAAAATCAAGATTAAACATCGAGAAAAAAAGTCATGGTCGTTTTAAACACAAAGCACGTGAAAATTGGAGAAAAAAATTTTTTCAGATTTTTTCATGTTATCGCGAATAAATTGGCCTCTAATTTTGGACAAAGGGAGACAAATTACTTCAGCTTTAAGAGGAAATTTTTATCAACATAAAATCGCTTTATTTTACAAAATGGCGTCAATAACGTAATAATTCAATGAAAAATATTACTAATTTTTTCCTCCGAAAACTATGGACTTAATATAAATTGCAAAAGAACAAAAATGTCTTAGAATTAGTCACAAAACACTTACAAATTTTTTCAAAGATTTTTGATATGTTTTTGTAATTCTAAATTTTCAAAAATATTTGTTTCTCTATATTCCATCCGTTCGCCGTTTTCCAAAAACGTTTACCAACTTTTACCACGTAGAGGTGAATTGTCAAGAGTCTTTTTGTTTGTTTTTTACTTTTTTTGTTTTTTTGGTTCTTAAAAATTTTTTTACCTTTTTGATAATCTTAATTTTTTTATGTTAATCTCAAAGTATTTGTTATTTTTCTGATTTGGGCTTTTGCTAAGTTACTTTTAATTCATTGTTTATAATGATTTTTGAAACCAGTTTTGCAATAATACAAAGCACATTCATTACATTATTTAGAGGGTCTAATTGGACATTTTTCCGATGAGCAATTCTATTTAGGAGTTACATAAGAAACTTCGTGTGATTTCGTTCTAAGTCTTTTATCATTTTCAAGATATTATCCGGCGATACATATTGCAAAATCTTTTGATCATTTTTTTCTTCTGAATTACATGAATTATACAAAACTAGTGCATTTACAATCGCAGATTGAATAAGTCGTATAAATACTGCCCATGTCCACTTTTTAGACCTAATACCCGACAGATATTATAGATATATAGATAATGATAGAAATATAATTTATTTCACTGGTTTTTGTAATAATGTGCTATAAAAGTACCTTTCAGAGTATTTTGATGAGTTACTTGCCTTACTTCTTCAGGTACGCACTTTTTTCTTTTTGTACTTGTAGATCTTAGGCCTAGTTTTTATAAACGTAATATAAAAGCGAAAATAGTAAAATATTAGGAGTGTGAATAAGTCTTTCCCGTTTTTTGTAAGAGATGGCGCCACCAATACTGTGCGAGTATTCAATGGTTACATATGTCATAATCAAAGCTTATTCATATGTCAACAATTCCATACTAACACATTAGTTAAAATTTTTTCGCATCATAAATTTTTGATATCGTGAAAATTTCGAAATTTGAGCCGAGTCGACGTCATTTGCGGGAAGTTTCACTTTATTGGTTCAATTTGAAGAAATCTGTTGTCGAGACGCATCGATTGCTTCAGGAGGCTTATGGAGAAGGTTGTGTCGATGATTCAAGTGTTCGCGGATGGTTTCGACGCTTCAAAAGCGGTGATTTCGACGTGGAAGACAAGGAGCGTTCCGGGCGGCCGCAAATCTTTGAAGATCGAGAATTGGCGACTTTGCTTGATGAAGATTCTTGTCAAATGCAAGAAGAACTTGCTGAAGCATTGGGAGTTGACCGAACAACCATTTCCAAGCGTTTGAAAGCCATGGGAATGATCCGAAAGCAAGGAAATTGGGTGCCGTACGAACTGAAGCTGAGAGACGTCGAACGGCGTTTTTTCACTTGCGAAAAGCTGCTTCAGCGACATAAAAGAAAGGGTTTTCTGCATCGTATCGTGATTGGCGATGAAAAGTGGATACGTTACGATAATCCGAAGCGAAGAAAATCATGGGGACTACCCGGCCATGCATCATCATCGACGGCCAAGCCAAATATTCATGGCGCCAAGCTCATGCTCTGTATATGGTGGGACCAGCTAGGTGTGGTTTACTATGAGCTTCTGAAACCGAATGAAAGGATCACAGGCGAGGTCTATCGACGACAATTGATGCGTTTGAGCCGCGCACTGCGAGAAAAACGGCCACAATACTCCGACAGGCACGACAAAGTTATTTTGCAACATGACAATGCTCGCCCACATGTTGCACCTTCGGTGAAAACATACTTAGAAACGCTCAAATGGGAAGTCCTACCCCACCCGCCGTATAGTCCAGACGTTGCTCCGTCTGATTACCATCTCTTCAGATCGATGACGCATGGCCTGGCTGACCAGCACTTCCATTCCTACGAGGAAGCCAAAAAATGGGTGGATGACTGGATAGAGGCCAAACCGGTCGAATTTTTTCGCAACGGGATTCGTATGTTGCCAGAAAGATGGGAAAAAGTTGTAGCTAGCGATGGCCAATACTTTCAATAATTCATTTGTAACCATTTTTTCACAATAAAGGCTCAAAATTTGAAAAAAAAAACGGGAAAGACTTATTCACATACCTGATAGTTATCGAAATATAGATGATATTGAGGAATTTCTAAACTTGATGATTTCTTGAAAAATGGATCCAATCAATTTATTATTACTCTTGAACTAAGAGTACATTTATTTAGAATATTCACACTTGAATTTTTGCCACAGTACATTTGAATCTAATAAAAATCCAGCGGATGTACAAAGCCCCCAAAACTTCAAACCAAATCGAATAGGCTTACCTTAATTAGGCATTCGAGTATATATTATATATATTATATAGGCATACGATACTTATATATCCGAAAACTTGAATATTTTTTCTAAACTTATTCAACATAACTCGGACTCTCCATGCTTTATCACTAGGATTATTATCTGTAGCTGTAAAATATTTTAGATGAGATTTCATTTCTTCAGAAGTGCATCGTGACATGGCTTGTTGACTTATATCACAAGACAATAGTATATCAGACAACCAGTAATCTCGCTGGAATTTCCTTTTATTGAAAGAAGATAATTATTCCCAAAAAGTTTTTGACTCTATTCTATTAAAATCGTAGCCATTTTTACTCATAGGTTCTGAAACGTCATATTTCATATCATCCGAAAAGAATAACTCAAATTATTTAACAGGACTAGATCCACAAATTTTTGTCTTCTGACTATTATTTAGCATAATTCATTTTGAGGAATAGTATTATGTATTTTTTCACCGGTTACCCACTTATAAATATGATCATTTTCTAGTTTACTTTAACTGTCTGAATAAGTTTTAGAAATAGTTCTGAATGAATATTATGATACGATATTATCAATATTTTCATGATCAAACTGGTCCATTTCGGGCCCGAAATCAGAATCTCCAAAATCATCTGGATTTGGAAAATCAATAATTTCGTCGTACTTATTATTAGAATCGTCAAATTCACTAAGTACATGACTGTTAGCTGAATTTTATGCTCGTTTTTTAGGCATTTTACAAAATGAAAAATTAAACCAATTGAACAAAAATTATTTTATTTTTATACTATTTATTCAGTCACAGTCCAGAGAATAACAAACAAATCGTTTGCAAATGTAGCGTAACTTTAAAAAATAAGAAAAAAATGTTATAAATTGTTCATGTTCTATTTATGATGCTGCAATTGAAGTTGGGAACGATCAATTTTTGATACAGCTACAATTTTTCCTTTGTCCTGAAAGACATATGAGAAACGTTGAATGTGTCGAATTTTGTCTAATATCTTGAATAATAAATCTAAAATTTAAATATTTTTGTCCCTTAATTTCAGTAAGTCAGAAAAATTATGTGCAATATGTAAAAACAATGTTTTTTTCAACATCGATAACAAAAGATTATCAGGATGGAACGTGGTTGAAAAATTGGAACACTTTAGCCGTAATTACTTCTTTTCTTGAAAACTATGGACTTAATTAAAAAATGCAAAAGAACAAAAATGTCTTAGAATTATTTAAGGAACACTTGCAAATTTTGTTGGAATTTTTTGTGACAATTTAGGTTTGTTTTTAAAATCTGTTTTTACAAAAATACGTCCACTATCTAAAAGGAATTTATCCACCATTGTCCACAATTAGAGGCTAATTTATTCGCGATAACATTATGAAAAAAAATGTGAAAAAAAAATTTCTCCAATTTTCACTTTTGGGTTTAAAACGGCCATGTCTTTTTTTCTCGATGTTTAATCTTGATTTTGACAACGGATTCTAAAAGAGCATGAAATTTTACGTCGGAATACGTTAAAACAGAAATTTTTCAGTGAAGGCATTAATAGGTTAATAACTTTAAATTATATATAAATCATTAATTAATCAATAAAATTATGTAATAATATTAAATTTAATCTAATAAAAATAAATCAATTTAATATCTTCATGTGTATAGGCTTTTGTGCAATTATTTGCGCAATAAATATGGAATGTTGTTTGAAATCCTGTAGAAAATAAAAATATCTATAAAATTATTTAGTAATTTTAAATAATTACTAATTTTAAAAGCCATAATGAAATGATTTCATAAAGTAGTATTGAAATGCCTATCTTTTCAGCAAACCAACCTTCTCTATTAGTATTTTGAAGCCAAATTTGTATTCTCTTTGTTTCAATAGGGATTCTACACATTCTAATCTAATCATACCTTCTTATTTGAATTAGTGCTGTAGTCTGTGCTCTATCTTACCATGTTTCTGTAAAAAAAAAAAAAGAAAAATCAGAAAGTTCATTACTGCTTTAGTATAGCTTAATATAACTAATAATAACAAACATATAATAACTAATAAATGCATAAATGTATTTAATAATTATTCAATATTATAAATAATTTTATTCAATAAAATTATGGATCGCATTTCAAATTAATTTTCTGCTTGTTGACTGCTACTTGTTGGCGTTCTTTCTCTTTCCAACCAACACTTACGCATACCTTTCTCTGTCTGCCCAAGTGCTACTGTCGAACCTTCTATTTTTCTTCAATTGCGATTTGGCGACGGGAAAATGGCAGCCAAAAAATGACCGTCACATAGGTGTCTGATTACTAATTACAGGACCATTAGTCGCGACAGAGCAAAACAATGAAATAAGATCCCATAATAACAAGCTTTGATAGCGAACGTTCCGTCTTGTAACATCGAAAGATGCACACATGTTGTATATATTGTGTTCCTTTCAAAATTTCATTACCTTAAAATTTAAATACAAAGATATTACAATTAGTAAACTTGAGATTATAAAGGTTATGATAGATGAATAGCTGGTGTTATTATATTAAATTTTACTACGTTATATCTAATTGGACCCACAGCTGACCAAGAAAGAAAATTTCAAACAGGCAAATAGATTTATGGGCAGTTCTTGTGATTCGGATAATGCATTAAAGTAGAAAACGTTGTGAGATCAATTTTCTACAGTCAAATAAATAAATATCAAACAAATAAATAAATAAATAAGAATTGCGAAATATTTATTCTATATTATTTTTGGAAGGATATAGGCTATATATTGTGATAAATATCATCTTAATTTCATTAATAAATTATGCATCCATACATTATAAACGGCGTATTATAATTTGGTAGATAATAATAATACGAAAATATTATATATATATATATATATATATATATATATATATATATATATATATACTTCTACATGGAAATATTGTAATTTCATGCTTGGTCGGTAGGGTACGATGTCCAAGTATGTCGGCACAACATATTCTGCTTTTCAAACATAAAACTATCTAAACAAGTCCTTCCCAGACGTATTCTCTCGTTTGAATACAAAATTTCCCGTAGCAGTTGTTTCGGGACACCTGGACATTTTATTTGTCCATATATGCCGTATATAAGATGTATATATAATTCGTATATTCCCTTAATTCAAATTAAATACCGAGAAGATTTAGTTACTGGTCTCAACTTAAATTGAAGCAAAAAATGCTCTGCGAAATACTACCTTTTTCAAGAGGACGCTGAGATAGCAGCTCTTCATCTGGAAGCGACAATAGGTTAAATTATCTTTAGGAATATAGATTTATACATAGTTTTTTTTACATAGATATTACAGAATGATTTAATAAATTGGTTAATTTCTTATCTCAAATAAAGTCGAAACGGGTGATGATAATATATCAGATGTTGATAAATTGTAGGATATCGAGCTGTAAAGTAAATAATATTGTGTAATTGAATTTGCATAGACTAAAAAATTCATTCAAATTCATATTAATTTTGATAACTAAAGAAAACGATTATTATGTTGAGATAGAGAATATAGGAATCTATAGCTTTAAACTTTTCTTTTTTTTATATTTATATACTTATTTAAATTTAAAAATAATTTCAAAAACATAGAGTAAATATTTGTAAAAATAGAAAAATAAATGATCTTTAAAAAGTATTAAATATACTTACTTGAAAAATTATCTTGACTCTTTTCGATGTGACCGTGGCCCCTGCTCACCTGTTCTTCGCTCCGCGACCCCTGATCTATTTTTCAATAACAGTCGTTTTAATCCTGTATAGGCATTTTATAGTTAAAAAATCTAATGCATATAACTCTCTTGAATTTATTAAATAAGATAGTGTGTATTCCATGTCGTACCAAATCTGTCAATCTTCAGGAACTAGAAGTTGGGGGTGGGGGCCAAAAAACAGAAAATTCGTAATAACTTCTTTATTTATTAATATTTTTACACCAATTTTTTGTACTTTTCATAACTTCTTTATTGATCAATATTTTTACACCCAACAGAATAATGTTACCTTATGTATAATCATATCTTCTTATTAATTGTTTAAAATAAATTATTATGGTTCTATGCGCGTCTGTGTTTTTCCGCGGAAGACCGCCGTATTTTCGCCCCTATTTTTGGCCTAATCCTTACGATCAATAGTCAGAGATGTATGACCGGTGTATGTACGACTTACGCGACACAATTCATATTAATGAGTGAAATGATACCGATCTATATGTATATTTCATAGGAATTTTGGGGTGCAAGGAGTAGGGCGGTTTGCTTAGTCGGGATTATACCTTAATAAAATCCCATCGCTTAGCTCGCCCGAACAGAGTCCTTTTTGTTTTATAATAATATACAAGGATATTGACAGAGTGGCTTGCAAGGAAGTTTATGCAGACGCACAATCTCACTGCCTAGCTCTCTCCGTGATACAAATTCAAATTCTAAACAAGTTAGGAAAATGATCGGGAAATAACAGAGTGGCTTTCAGGAATGAATTATGCAGGTGTAAATTCATCCGCGTAGGTCTCTCTGTTATTTGTAGGATGGGAAGAAAACGAATATTAATTGAAAATTTCAATTAACTTAGTTTTATTCTTGTTTGGCAATACAGTAAATCGCCGAAGACCTTAAATTAACCTTACTATGAATCGCAAAAAGAAGAAAAAAAAAACAAAAAATACATACATACATATATATATATATTAATATCAAGAACTAAAGCTAGCCTAAAACCTAAAATAATCTGAGAAAATTGTGCTCAGAGTGGTGGAAAACCAAGAAGAAGAGATTTGCAAACAAATCCTTCCTTCGTTTTCTTACAATGTATTTACCTTATACAGAGAGTAGCATTTAGATTTGATATTTTAATTATGAATTGTGTCGTCTGATTTGTTTAACCAATACTAACTTATCCATATTATTATTAATAATATAATATTAACCGGATCTTAAACTAAAGCGTCGAAATCTATAAAAGATATATTAAAATGACTTACAGCTAATATATATATATATATATATATATATATATATATATATATATATATATGAGGGTGATCCCAGAAGTACCTGGCCTGACCTGAGGTGGCGGTAGTTGCTCAAAAGATACCACTGTATTAGAAAGTACACAATCTATAAAGCATATGTCTCAAGTTTGAAGACGCCATGATGTTTAGTATTTGTTTGACAGTCATCAATAGTGAACGTTTTCAGTTAATTGGTAAACATGGAAAAAATTGGTCATCGTTATCTGATACAATACTTTTATTTGAAAGACCTCAACCCAGCTAATATAAAAGTTGAACTAGACGCTACTCTGGGTCAGACTGCTCCTTTGTTTGCAACAGTAAAATATTGGGTAGCAGAGTTTAAACGAGGCCGCTCGAGCTGCCAAGACGAGTATCGCAGTGGTCGACCAAATGAGGTGACGAGTGCAGAAATGTTGAAGAAAATCCATAAAGCGGTACGGAATAATAGTCGACTGAAAATGCGCGAGGTAGCAGACATGGTAAGCATTTCAAAAAGTATGGTACATTGCATATTAACTGAAAATCTGGAGATGACAAAGCTGTACACAAGATAGGTGCCGCATTTACTCACAATGGAACAAAAACAGCGTCGTGAAGATGTTTCAGTTGGGTGTTTGGCAATGTTTTGTAAAAATAAAGCCGAATTTTTGGGCCATTTCATAACCTTCGATGAAATATAGGTCCACCACTTCACGACCGACAAAAGAACAATCAAAACAATGGACTAAAAAAGGAGAACCGGTTCCAAAGAAGGCAAAGACCGTTCCGTCTGCAGGCAAGGTTATGGCGTCGGTTTTTTCGGATGCGTGAATCCTAAATTGCAATCGCTAAAATTAATGAATTAAAGTTTGAATTACTACTCCATGCACGCTATTCGCCAGATTTAGCTCCTTCGGATTATTTTCTGTTCCCAGACTTGAAAAAATGGCTCGCTGGTGAAAGATTTTCCAACAATGAAGAGGTGATGTCGGCAGTTAATGGCTATTACGAGGAGCTTGACAATTCTTATTATAAAAAGGGTATTGAACTTATTGAACATCACTGGGTAAAGTGTATAGAGTTGAAAAGAGATTATGTTAAAAAATAAATATATTTTTTTCCAAAATTTTTTGAGTTTTATTTGTTGGGCCAGGTACTTCTGAAACTACCCTCGTAATAATGATTAATAGAAACCAATATATGATTAGTTTATAAGTTTATTTATCGGCAATTAGTATATAATTATTCTATATCTATTCTTTATTATTAAAATGTAATATATATATATATATATATATATATATATATATATATAAACTAATAACTTAAAATCTAATTTAATTATTTAGATAAACTATTATAACTATTATTAACTATTAGTTTATATAATTACTTATATAAATTATTTTTAACACATCTGTTGCGTCCAGCGATTACGCCGAATATATATATGTATACGTATGTAGATGTATATATATGTATATATCTGTTCAGGGACAAGGAGGGATCGGTCGAATTGCCTCGGCATGCCTACCCGTCGAATTCTCGATGAATTTCAGGCCCGGGAAAGTGAGTAAGAATAAAGAAAGCAAAAGAGACAAGCGTTTGGCAACATCGCCTTCACGACAATATATATATATATATATATATATATATATATATATATATATATATATATATATACAAAGGTTAGGCAAAGTTCGTAGATATTCTCGGAGTAGTGAGAATAAATACGTTTATATTTGTATATATAAACTCTGCGGACCTCAATGCCAAATGCTTGCGCAGCGCGCGCTTTCTAGTAATAAAATCGGACCAGATGTGGCCATAGTAATGCAGCCTAGCCATAGCCTGCCGCGGTCAGCGCTGGCCGAAGTATTGTCTCTATTCCCGCACCGCTTGTACTTTCCCGCCCCTCTGGAAAATTCGGAACGAAGCGGAGGCGCGCTAATGCGCAGTTTACGACCCTTCCCCCTTTTCTTTGTATACAAAATGCGAAACCCGAGTAACAACCTAATATACCAATATCCCAAAAGGCTTGAGCAACTGAAATACGTCTGAAATTTTGGCTTCGAATAGAAAGTAAAATTTCTCGAAGCAATCGACGTACAGAAATAATATTATTTCTGAACATGCATTTCAATTTTTCCAAAATGTTAATATAATGAAAATGTACAAATATTCGTATTAATAAGCACGGTTGATATTATTATTACTAACTTCGAAATTATACTTATTGTTGTGATTAATATTACTCTTAATTTTTAATATTGATAAATTATTCATATTGTTATTAACACTATTATTATTATTATTATTACAAGCACTAATATTCCTATTCTTACTAACATTACCGTTCTAATATATAGTAATGTGATTATTAATATTGATATTGTTATTATTATTCCAATTAATATCTTCGATATTATTTTAACATTGTAAAGATTACTAATTGTTACTACTAGTTTAAACCATAATTATGCGGTGTTATACACTAATCATTATTATTAATTTCACTATTGTTATTATTATTATTATGATTATGTTTAATATTACTTTTCTAATTAGTTTACTTAATAATATTACTGCGCTATTCGCTGATAGTTTGCTTTTACTATCATTAACATTTTTACTATAATTATAAACGATATTAATTACCATTAAATTTACTATTACTGTTTTTGTTAATGCAACGATTCAATTATTATTACTATTATCGTTATTATTATTAAGTCATACTAATGCATCATTAACTATTGCTATTTTTACGACGAGTAGGATGTTTTATATTTAAACACTATGTATAATAAGCTAAAATTAACCTTATAATTGTGTTTAACATTAAATTATCATTAATAACATTATTAATTAACTAATTAATTGTTATTATTAATTAACTTATTGATTATTTTATATAAGAATATGTTTTAAATATAGCTTAGTTATACGCAGTTCTAAAATACAGAAATAATAATCATAATTGTAAGAGATGAACGGACGGCTTTCTCTATGTAGAAAAAACGTCCCTTTATCTCCCCCACCACGATGTAATTTCCAGCGGAGAAAATTTCGGCGGCGCAGGGCTCGGACTATAAATACGGGCCCTGAAAACTGCGGAAAGCAGATTGCCGGCCGCGTTTACTCTGCTCGGTTCATACTTTGCTAAACTCCTCGAAATAAAAGTAAGTTGTTAACAATTCATTTTCGAGTTATATTTTTCTTTCTCCTCCGCGAAGCACGCGCTCAACTTTGGGTCGGGGGACGCTAGTCGTTGCAGGCAAGGAAATTGCCGCTAGACTTTGCAGTCTCCGCTAAAGTTTAGCGCGGATAGCTAGCGAGGTGGACTGGAGGCCGAGGAAGCTCGCGCCCCTACTACCTCCTAGAGGATATTAGATCCGTCGCCGCTCTAATATCCAACCGATCGTGTTGGAGCTGCCTCGAGTGTGGCCCTCACGACCGGCGAAATTACGCGAACGCGCCGCGACGATTGATCTCGCGATCCGCCCCGCGTATCCCTGGCTTCAGCGTTAAAGCGTGGCCAAAAAACAAGGGGGCAATCAGCGGCAACTAACGGCAGTAAATCGCCGTTAGGGGTAACCGTGTGGCACCAACTTCGGTTGGACGTCACACATCGTATTGTTTAATTTAATTATCATTATTCGAAACTAGGTTGCTGTCGCCAATTATTACCCACGGATTACACCCCCCCCCCCACACACAATTTATATACACATATATACGTCTGCATATATACATATTTATTAAGAAATAATATATATGAAGGAAAAAAGATGATCTAAACTATTTGGGGAAGAGACTCTTAGAAATTTCTCCTCTCGTACCTTTCCGCAGAAGTGGAAGTAAACAACCGCGGTCCATATACGGGCCGCCGTCGCCTGTTAGAAGGAGAAATGGTATTCAAATTCTCCTCGATAAAATTATTTTATCGTATAATATAAATCCTGTTTTTTGGTTTTCGCAATCGCATTTGAGTGCGTTTAAGTTCTACTTAATTTCTATGTTCATCCATTTTTCTCCTTTTTAAAAAATTCATAATAAATAGATAGATAACTTTTATTTTTAACTTTTAATTAATGTAATACGACCGAATATTTCAACATGAGTAGACAATACACATACGTTTCATAATCAAAAAAAGCATGATAAGTCTGTCCACAGAAGTGAAACGCCGAATGTAATCGTTTGATAATGGGGAAGATATAGTATAAACGAATTAGGTCCAAAATGACCGACTTACCAACATTTTCTCCAAAGCCTATTTTTTTGCATTAAATGATAGCTGAGACTGTGTAGAATAAGACCCTAAATTTTCGGGATCATAACCCATCGACGACGTATTTTTTTTATTGCAAAATAGCAAAAAAAGCTCTTTTTTTACTTTTTCTTCAATAGTTTAAATAATATTGCTCTAATCGAAAAATGTTTCGTATAATAGTTGTGCAGGAGATAATTCTGAATAAAAGTACGTACATTAAAAACTTAAAAAGCCGATTTTTCTATTGTTAAATAAACAATGAAAATGGAAAAATTTTCGATATTTAAAGAGCTATACAATTTGTTTAAACAATTGAAATTCAATAATAATGGCCCAAATAGATGTTTTTTTATCTACTTATAAAGTATTTCAAATTACAAAGTTTACTTTCTACATGTCGACCAGTTGCAAAATTATTTATATTGCAACTTAACCGTTGCAAAGTTCGCCAATAGCTGGGAATTTTTTCATGCAGGAAAATGCAATCGTTAGAGAATATTAATAATAATCAAAGCTGAAAAGACCATATTTTTAAACTAAATATTTATATTGTTTAAACTGAAAAACGCAGGTGCTAGGGACGATATCTCGGAAGTTTTTAGCGTTAAAATATTGAAAAAAATGCATTTTATTAAGTTTAAAAAAAGAAAAATTTTTGAACCCTTCCCATTTTTATACGAATTATTTATGAAAATTTTTGTATAAACTTTTGATTATAACTTGCCATTTAATTAATATTTTAACTTCAAATTTTGCAAGGTGCAAGTATAAAGGTTAATCTATCTTTACATTCATTAAAACAGTCTAAATTATTAGTAATTATGTTAAAATGTAACATTTATAAAAAGTTTTTACGCGTGTCATCAGCGACATATCATATCTTTACCATAAAAGCAGGTATTTCGATGATTTTTTTTTTAAATTTAACTTTATTTTTTCTAACCTTCATCGTGCTCTTGGTTCTAATACGGTAATTCTATTATATCCAATGTATAATAACACAAATTAATTCTTTAAACTTTATATTGATTTATTTAACAAGTTCGAATTACTTTTATTTCATTTTTTTGTCTTTATATTATAATATTAATGTAATTCAATATTAGTTTTGCTCTTTCCTGATATTAAATTATTAATATTGATACATATTTTCGTTGTTTCTTGTCTGTAATGCACTGAGCGCTGAAAATTATTCTTTACAATAACTTAACAAGTTTTGTTATCTCATATATCCTCAGCTATCTGTCTCATATATCCTCAGATATACATCCTCAGCTATCATTTAATGCAAAAAATAGGCGTTGGAGAATTTGTTGAATCAGAACCCTAATTCGCTTGGACTAATACAACAAACCAAATTTACGTCTTCAAAAATGCCTAATTATTTCAGAAATATTGAATAAAAGTCTCAAGAACGTATGAAATTATTAACTTTAACGTATGAATATAGGTTCATACCTCTTTATTTAACAATATTTTTTACCCAATTTTTATCATCTTTAAAGTATTGTCTCGTGATTACAACGCACTTTTGCAAACGATACTTCCATTGCTCAAAACATTTTTAAAATTCATTTATCACGATGTTCTTCAGCTTTTCCTATGTTTTTTGTTTGACCTCCTGCACAGTGATAAAACGCTTTCCTCTTATGTTCTTTTAAAGTCTTGGGAACAATAAGAAATCAGAGGTATCAGATCCGGTGAGTAGGGGAAGAGAACGCTTGGTGTTATGCCATTTTGGATAAAAACTGCTTTACTGCGGGAGTGGTGTCGTCGCTCACTTTGCTCGCCTTTGAGAGGGGGCAAATTTTGCTCTTTCCACGTGCAAATTTTTGGATAAAATCTTCTGAACTGAACTTCATGATATTCCACTCATCTCACTGAGTTGATCAAATGGTTCACTGATGGTGTTCACATACGAGAGTATTGATGTTGTCAACCTTTTCGTCACTTCTCTCGTGAACGCTAGTTTTACTGATTGTAATATCTCCATAAGCAGCCTTAAGCATTACAATAGTTTCCGCTGCAGATTTTCCCAACACGAAACAAAATTTTGCGCGTTGCTCTTGATAACCGGCCAACATGTTTTCGTCGAAATAGAAAAAGATGTTATTTAAAAATTTATTTCTTTACAAATATTCCTATGAATGAACCAATACACTCATAGTCACAGAACTTCGCACACTATTTCCGGTACTTTTGAACCACCCTTCGTATTTCTACCTGTTTTGCCAACAATGATAGACATTTCTCGGATATATGATTACATTGTAAATGTAATTTACTTTTTATATTTTCTCAAGCTGTATGGGAGGTAGAGCAATACTAAGTGGAAATCGATTGTGTAAAACTGAAATTCGTAAGCGCAAACTTTCATAATTTTTTTTCTTAAATTAAAAAAATAATTTAATTGACGTCAGAATTTTTTCACTTTTAGAATAATCTGAGGATTTAGATAAAAGTTTTTTCATACTTAATAATACGAAATGGCAGAAAAAAAAAAACGAAAAAGTACATTGGTTTCCGGCTGCGTATTTCATTATAGCTCTGCGAATACTGTGAGGAACACTCTTAACTTTCTTGATTATCCGAAAAAAGGTTCTGGCATTCTGTAAAAATTCTTCGGAAGTTTCCTTTAACTACTAATTTTAATTAATTTGTTTCCTTGTTTCAAACAAATAAGAATTTCTTAAAATTAAATGATCTATTTCTTTATCACTAAGAAATAATTGACTTAACCTTGATTTCTTGATTTAAATGGGTAGATTTTCTAATATCTAGTGTATTTCTAAATAATTTTTAACTAACGCGCGCGCGCACACACACACACACTAGATTGAAATAAGATTTCACGTTCGAATGCTCTGACATAATCGATCGGAAAATCCTATCCTGTAGCACTCAACGTTGTTGAAAGAATTGAAGAGTGCATACAGCATTGCATTCCCACTCATATAGACGTATAAAACAAATCAGAAAATATATACATGTTATATAGTCCGGGCGCACTAAAGGGTTGATATAGAAAATCGATGATGCTCTAGGAATGCGATGTTACCTTATGTTTTTCACTGCGCTGAAGAATCGATTTTTGGAGGTTACCAGGCCCAAAAATTGTTAAATAATTTAAATAATATCTGTATAAAAAATACTATATATATATATATATATATATATATATATATATATATATATATATCTATATTCCATTAAATCATTTTCCCTATGATAATATTTTAGGAGAAAAAATCAACAATGTTTTCGCGGGTATAGTCCCCTCGCCCTATTTTTCTGAATATCTCTGCACTTAAGTTTTTTGGGGACCTGATTACAAATATTGTATTGACCTTGGGCCGAAATTATATATTTATTCCCAAATTCACGAAAAGTTCATAAAAATAATGGTTTTCCGAATTAATTTCAGAAAATAAGAAAAATTTCAAAAAAATCAAAGCCAAAATTCTAGAACTCATTAAAATACATATTTTTTGTTTTATATAGTTTTTCGATGTACACAATATTTCTGGACAAAAGTTCAACAATTTCGTTGTGGGTTACCCTAATCGGTTCCCTGCATATACGAAATGCAAGTACCTTCGAATAATTTTTTTACGAGAAATACTGCTTGTAGAGAAGAAATACATAGAATAAAAAATATGTATTTGAAAAAGAAATAAAAGTAGAAATTTTGTTTGAAATTTTACGAATTTCATTTCTACCAAACGCCACTATTTTTGTAATAAGCAGCTCCAAAAATACAAGATTCAACAAATCGGATATAGTCGCTTATCAGAAATATACCGACGATTTCAGTTATGATACCGACATAAACATTCTCGAGTAGAAATTGGTCGAACGCTGAATCAGGGCCTGTACAGACTGCCTAGATTAACCTGAACAATTATACAGGCTGCACAGACAGTCTGTGTATACTACATAACTTCACTTTATTTTCTTGTGTTGAATACAGTTGTATATGCATAATGTGAATAATGGGAATACAGGATGAATAAAATTTTTTTTTATTTAAAATAAGTTATTTACAATTTCTTTTAAATACAAATCTTTTAATTACATGTAAATACAAAGTATTATATTTATGTAATAATTTTTTAATACATATATAATAAAATATTATTGTCAATATTCGTGAGCGCGTGCGCGCATGCATGTATTTTTCTAATAAAATATTAATTTGTGGATGTGTGCGGGTGCGCGCACGTGACATGCTAGAAAGATTTGAATTTTTACAAACCAAGTTTCAATGTATATAAAGCACAGTCAATTTTGAATATATATATAGAATTTGCCATATTTGCTGTCGGAGCGCGATCGCACTCCTTGATATTTCGAATTTCAGAGCAATCGGTTCAGTAGTTTTTTTGTTTAACGTATACAAATTACTAACAAAAAACACGCTTTGTCTGGATAAATTAGTATGATAATATAAAAATGAGCCTGTTTGCTCGTAGGTGATTTTAATTTCGAATGCCCAACAGTGCGCGTCGTAATCGACACGTCCGTACGCGTGTATGTGATATATAATGTCATAATCTATAATAAATGTGTGACCGCGGCTATTGTTGCAGATCGACAAGTACAGCAATCGGATAGCCGCGATCTTCAAGAACGCGGGCTACGTCAAGGGCGACGCGGTGGCGCTTCTTATGCCGAACAGACCCGAGTTCATAGCTACCTGGCTAGGCCTCGGGAAGATCGGCGTCATTACGGCTCTGGTCAACACGAATCTTCGCATGAACTCCCTCCTGCATTGCTTGACCATAGCCAAAGTCAAGGCCGTAATTTACTTTGATGAGCTGGCGTTCGGTAAGGACGCTGGCTTAGATTTCGAACGGTGAATGCGGTGTTTCTCCTTTTTTGTTTGTTTTCTTAACATTATCTATTTCCTACTGGAAAATTTAATCAAAATACTTTATTTTCATATTTTATCTTTTTTTCATGATTTCTTTATTTCTGTCTTAATACTAATAAAAAATAATAATAAGATTTATATATTGTGAAGCGATATAAGTTTTTTTTATTTTTCAAATAAAAAAATTATTAATATACATATATATTTATTTATTTATTTATGTTATTTAACATCATAAAAAGACTTTTCTCTTTATAAAGCGATTCTTACAAAGAAAATATCGCTAAAGTTGCATGTTAATTTTAATAATATCGCAAGATTTTATAGTCTTTACAACAGATAAGTATTCTTTTTATCAGACAAAAATGTATTTTAATTCCATTTTCGAATCATTTATTTATTTTTGTACTATTTTTCAATAAATTAAAATATTTGAATAAATCAATCGCTTAAATATTTGGATAATAAACGGAATCTAATAAATCATATTCAAAATTTAAGGGATTAATTGAAAAGAAAAAATGTTTTTTTTTGTTAATATGTACCATATATAATATATTATCCCTACTATTGAGAGTTCAAGTGTTTAACGGATTAAATTTGCACTCCTTGCCCTATAGATAGAAATTGTTTTCATTCTATTTAAATAATAAATGTACATCGCTAATTTTATAAAATGTTATTATAATATATATTGCGATATTATTAATATCACCTCAAATATTTGTCTTGTTAATAATATTATTTTTGGATTTTTTATGTTATTTAAACGAAAATATTGAAAGAACGGAATATAAATTCAAGCCATTGAACATGCTTGTTTTACAAAACTACCTGCAACTTTCAGGTCCAGAAAACAAACTAATACGAGGAGTGTTCAAATAATAAGGTGACTTTGCAAATATCGTCTTCGTTCGTTCGATTATCGATTTTTTTATTTATTTTGTATTGCTACAGGTGTACCGAGCATATATTCATGGTTTTAGCTCTATAGCATGATTTGTTTGTTTGTGACAGACATACAAAGTTATAAGTGTTTCGTGTGCTTGGCGATTTCCTTTTACCAAAAACATGGAGCAAAGAGTTTGCATTAAATTTAGTGCCAAAAATGGTATTCAGTGCTCTAAAACTCTTCAAATGTTGACAGTTGCATACGGTGAGTCTACTTTGAATAAAAAGAATATGTATAAGTGGTACAAGCTGTTCCGAGAAGGTCGAGAAGATATCGAATACAGACCTCGCCCTGAATGTCCTAGCACGTCCACAACAAATGAAAATCTTCAAGCAGTGAAAGATATTGTTTTAAACAATCGTCGAATTACTATCAGAGAAATTGATGAAGATGTTGACATATCGGTTGACTCTTGCCATGCTATTTTTTTGGATGTTTTGGGCATGAGACGTGAGTCAGCGAAATTTGTTTAAAACTGCTTAATTTTGACAAAAAACAAAACCGTTTTATGACCATTGCTCAGGAGATGTTGATTGCGGTCAATAATGATGCTGATTTTCTGACCAAGGTTATAACTGGCGATGAATCGTGGGTATATAGTTATGATGTCGAAACTAAAGAACAATTGTCGTAATGGAAAAGTCCAGTAGAACCAAGACCAAAAAAGCACGCCAAGTTCGATCAAATGTCAAGATTTTGCTCACCGTCTCCTTTGATTACGATGGCGTAGTACATCAGGAATTCTTACCGCAAGTTCGTACGGTTAATAAAGAGTACCTTGAAGTTATGCGACGTTTGCGAAAGGTGACATGCAAAAAACGTCCGGAGCTTTGGAAAAACTTTTCGTGGCTTTTGCATGACGATAATACACCTGTTTATTCATTGTTCCTTGTTAGAGATTTTTTGGCCAAAACCAATAACCAACGCCACAGTCATATCTCATCCTCCATATTCACCAAATTTGGCATGCAGTGATTTTTTTCTGTCCCCAAAACTGAAAAGATCCATGAAAGGGTATCGATTCACAGCGATTGAGGAGATAAAAACTGTATCGCCGAAAGAACTCAAGGCTATACAAAAAAATTATTATCAGAAGTGTTTCGATGATTGAAAATAGCATTGGCATAAGTGTATTATATCTGAGGGGGGTTACTTTAAAGGGGACAACATACGAATTGATTAATAAATAAATAATTTTTTAAAAAACAAAAAGGTCACCTGATTATTTCAACACACCTCGTAGTCGGAGAGCCAGCAACATATGTTTGTCATAGATTTATCCTTCACGAAAATTAGTTTAAATGATTCTTTTCAAACCGCTTTAAAGCGTAGCGATCAATTCATGTAAATGTGGCAACGCAGGCACCAAAACATTGTAAAATTGTTAAAAAAGTGATAAAAACCAAGTTTTACGGAATAATTTTGAGTTTAGTAAAAAAATTGTTCAAACAAAATTTGTTGATCCTATTGAAATAAATTTTTTATGTTCTGTCCATTTTTGTCGAAAGTTAATAATTATCGAGAAAACACAATCAATATTGAATATTTTGAGCTACTAATCATCCCACATCATAGCCGATACGTCAGGAATCTACTTCGCCGCTCAGATGACACAGCGTAAAACGCAGTACAAGTACTATCTAATTTGAAATGTTGTTCATAAAAGTATAGTTTTAATGCAAAAATATATAGAAATTTTTTTAGATAGATCTTGGTTTCGAACAATTTTTAACGAACTCTATTGTTTCATATACCATCATTTATTTATTATGATTTACAAAGTTTTTATTACAGAGAAATCAAAAATATTAAAATACAATAATGCTATTCTATTGCATGCGATTACATCATTTAAAAATACTTGCAAAAATACAGAAATTTTGTACGCTGTCTGGGCCATACAATATGCTTTCAACTTGTTCCAGGCGAGTATTTTCATCTAATTTAGTCTGCTTTTTTGAGTTCTGCTTTCGTTAGAAGCCTCAGTTGAGCAGCGGTTTTCTCGAACGCTGCGCTGTTGGTCGCGCATATTGGCGAACTGCATGGCAGTTTGGCCGATTTTCAGGCCTATAATTTCCATTATTTTCAAAAGTGGGCTGAATCCTTCATTAAAAATGCAGGCAGCAGTGAGGCATACAATTTTAACGATTTTTTTCCCATTATAGACATTGTTCGGTGCCATAGCCCAAACTGTTGAGTTGAAACACTCATTGTTATTTTGAGTGTTTCTGCCCAAGCATCCCTCTAGCAATTCCGTTTTTGTTAGATCTTCGTAGATTTCTATGAGAGGGGTATTATGAAGTTGCCGTCTAGATCGAAACAGATTATCGAACAAAACGGTGCATATTTGAAGTAAATCCGACCACTGTAACACTTTTTATAAAGCATTGAATGAAGAGCAAAAAAACGGAACGAAAAAATGGATTCACGTTAGCTTAATCAAAATATTGTCCGTCATTTTCTGTTACTTTTTCCATCTTTCAGGCAATATGGAGATACCGTGGCAAAAGAGCGATGGCGGTTTCGAGGCGAACCAATCATCCACAAATTTCCGCACATCTTGAACATATCTAAATAGGTGGTAATTAGAAGGCGTTATGTCTGACGAGTACGCTGGGTGCAGCAACACTTCCCATTCGAACTCCAACAGGATGTTTTTGACGGCTTTTGCAACATGTAGTCGAGCGTTGTCATGCAAGAGAATAAGTTTGTGCCCATTACTCGTGATTGTTGATTTATGTTCAGCCAATTTCTGTTGAAAATCGTTCAGTTGGCGTTTGTATACATCAGCAGTGACGATTTCATTCAGTTTTTGCAGCTGTAGTACAGCACACCTTGTTGGTATCACCAAATGCACAGCAATACCTTTCGATCATGGATGTTTCTTGTATACCAGTGCAGTACACCTTGTTCGTCTAACCAAATGCACACCAATACCTTTCGGCCATGAATGTTTTGGTGTCGATGTGAACGGTTGGCTTGGGTCGACCTATGACTTTTTGCGCTTAGGATTGTCATAGACGATCCAGTTTTCATCACCAATCATAATGCGCCGCAGAAAACTGTTCCTTTTTTCCTGGAAAATAAAGACAGTGCCATGTTGTATCGATTGATAATTGCATTTTCAATAATTGACATCCATTTTCTTTCATTAAGAACCTTTCCCATAGCATGTAAATGTTTGCCAACTACTCTATCATTGACTCCTAACTTATTAGCCAGTTTTTTCTGCGTTTGAGCTGAACTTTCGTCCAATAATGCTTGCAATTCACTATCTTCAAACTTTTTCGGCTGTCCGGAACGTTCTTTGTCATTAACATCAGTATCTCCAATTTAAACCGCTGAAACCACTCTTTACACGTTGTAAGCGATGGTGCTTGTTCATCATAACATTCTTGAAGCAATCAATATATTCCTACTAAACTTTTTTTCAAATCAAAATAGTGCAAAACGATACGTTGAAAAGAAAGATGATTATCACGATTCATTTTTTATTAATCTAAAAATTGACAAAAAATCACCATCTAAACGTAAAGGTTGCAAACTAAGTTCGCCTGATAAAAATACTTATAATCTCATTTATGTAAATTCAAAAAGGAAATAGATTTTCCTGTCAGTAATAAAATAATGCTTAACAAAACAAATCCTCTACCAATGATTGTGTAAAATTAAATTTTTGTAAAAACCTAAAAATAAATACCATCGAGCAGAAAACAGTGAATGAATATTATAAGAAAATTATTAATTTGGACATAATTATTAGGTATACAAATAAGTTTCCGCCTTTTTGAAAAGATGACGCCACTGATAAGATAACATCGAAATTGTCAGCTGTAACTTTTTGCTAGCATCACTTAGTTTTCAACGTGTTAAGGTGTCAAGTTTTGAGCCACGTAAGCGTCATTTGTGGTAATTGTTAATTTACTTCTTTCATTTATAGCAATCTGCAGCTGAAGCACATCGGCTACTCATAGAAGCATATGGTGATGTTAATTTAAGTGAGAGAAGTTGTCGGGAGTGGTTCCAAAAATTTAAAAGTGGTGATTTTGACGTGGAGGACAAAACATGCAGTGGACGGCCCAAAGTGTATGGTGACACAGAATTGGAAGCTTTATTGGAGGAAGCTCCGTGCCAAACGCAAGAAGAACTTGCACAAGAGTTAGGAGTGACTCAGCAAGCTATTTCACAACGTCCAAACCCTGAGTATGGTCGAATAGCAAGGAAATTAGGTTCCTTATGAACTGAAGCCAAGAGACGTCAAGCGTCGCTTATTCGGTTGCAAAAATTGCTTTAATGACAAAATTGTAAAGGATCTCTAAATCGAATCGCGACGAGAGACGAAAAATGAATTCACTACGACAACCCAAAGCGTAGGAAGACATGGAGTAAGCCCGGGCATGCCTCTACTTCGATGGCCCTGCCAAACATTTATGGCAAGAAGCTAATGTTGTGCATTTGATGGGATCACCTTGTAGTAATCTATTAGGTTGTTAAATATCTCCCTTCCGCTTTTTTGCTCTTCATTCAATGCTTTATAAAAAGTGTTACAATTGTCGGATTTACTTTAAATATGCGCCTTTCTGTTCGATCATCTGTTTCTATCTAGATGGCAACTTCATAATACCCCTCTCGTAGAAACCCCTCTCCTTATTTGCGAAGAATTCGGATAGCCACTTTTCACAAGCCTCTTTTGAGTCCAATTTTACACCACCAAGAGTGTTCGACATAGACAGAAACAGGTGGTAATCGCTTGGCGCTATGTCCGGGCTATATGGTGGATGCGATAAAAGCTCACATCCGAACACCCCTAGCTTCTGACGAGTCATCAATGAAGTGTATGGTCTGGCGTTGTCCTGCTAGAACACTACACCCTTGCCGTTGGCCAATTATGGACGCTTCTGGTCGATACCCTGCTTCAAGCGGCCTAGTTGTTCACAGTAGATGGTAGAATTAAGCGTCTGGCCATATGGGAGCAGCTCATAGTGGATGATTCGCTTCCAATCCCACCAAACACACAGCAAAACCTTCCTGGCCGTCAATCTCGGCTTGGCCACTGTTTGGGACGGTCCACCGGCCTTTGACCACGACCGTTTTAGCTTGATATTGTCGTATGTGATTCATTTTTTGTCACGAGTCACCATCCGTTTCAAAAATGGGTCGAGTTCATTCCATTTCGGCAGCATTTCGCAGACGTTGATTCGGTCCAGAAGGTTTTTTTGCGTCAAATCATGCGGCACGCAAACATCAAGCTTTTTTTTGTATCCAGCCTTCGCCAGATGGTTTAAAATGGTTTTGCAATTCATTCTCATCTCCTAAGCGATATCACGAGATATGCCAGTCTAACTCGATAAATTCCATGATTTGATCGATATTCGTCGTTACAGATCTTCCACCGGCTGGTTTATCCATGGTGTCGTTTTCACCGGCTTTGAATCGTCGAAACCATTCCTCTGCAGTTCGAAGTGATTTGCCATCCCCCAAAAAACCATTAATCTCACGGAACGTTTCTCTAGCGGATTTGCCTTTGGCGAAGGAAAAAGTTTAAAATAGTGCGAATTTCGGCGTTAGTGAACTCCATGTTTGCACGTCTATAACGCTGTATCCAAACTAATCATGCATGGCGTCGTTTTGTACGTTATGTTAAGACCTTTTAAATGATGAATAGTATTGGCAGATACGAGCTCTATAACGCTTTGTACATAGCCGCGTAATTCATAAGACAAAAAGGCGGAGGGAAGATATTTGACAACCTAATATTACAAACTACTCGAACACAATCAAACCGTCACCGGGGAACGTTACCAATAACAGCTGATGCAATTGAGCCGAGAATTGACGATTAAATGTCCACAAGATGCCAAAAAGCACGATAAAGTCATTTTTCAGCATGACAACGCTCGGCCACATGTTGCAAAAATCGGAAAGGAAATGTTAGAAGCACTGAATTGAGACGTTCTATCCGACCCGCCGTATTCACCAGATATTGCTCCTTCAGACTACCACCTATTCCGGTCGATGACCATGGTCTGGCTGAGCAGCATTTCGCTTCTTACGAGGAATCGAAGAAATGGATCCATTCGTGCATCGCCTCAAAAGACGAGCAATTTTTTAGACGGAATCTCCACTTGCCGCCCGAAAGATGGTCAAAAGTAGTAGAAAGTAATGGACAATATTTTGAATGACATTATTTGTACCTTTTTTTCAATAAATTCTTATTTCTTTATAAAAAAACGGCGGAAATTTATTTGTACACCCAACATTAATAAATAATGGAAAATAAGTTTAAAAAATTATCTTACGAGGCTATTCGCGAGATCGACCCCGAATTGAAAAAGTATAATTTAGCCTACAAATACAATACAAAACTATTATTAAAATCGGTTGCACTGACATTATTTGAATCATATTTTGAATTTGAATGCTATTTAACCTGAGAAAAAATTAGTAGAAAATTATTTTTAATAATTTTTTAATATATTCCATAGATTATTGTAATATGAGACCGTGTTTTAAAGTCAATTTTTACTTTTTAAATGCAATTTCTGCAAAGTGAATTTCTTAACAATAATTGTAATTGAAAGAAGAAATTTGTTATTGTAAATTCTATTTTGTCATTGTAACTTATAAATCTAAATTTAAATTTTACGTAGTCTTAAAATTTTACCATCTTTATAAAACTAATATACAATTAACCTTTAGAGTGTCGGGATGATGCCTACAAGCGTCATATATTTTTTCATTAATCAAGTTTGTTGCATAATATGTGTAAAAACAAATTTCAGTTAATCGCATTCTTGAATCCGCTATTATGAATTTTGATAGTTTGGTTTCAGAAGTGTATTCAATAATCCTAAAAACCCCTAGGGAAACATTTTTGAATCTTAGGAAACTTTCTAAATGTTTTTTACGAAAAAGAAAAAAATTATCATGCGCATTACAGTGAGACGGGATGATGCCTAGAGGCGTCATGGTCCGATCTGCCAAAGGCGTGGCCTTAATTTGACGTATTGTGCATTACCTAAACTCAGTTTTTTATAGAAAAACCGAGCTTTTGAAATTTTCTCAAATCCCGGCACTCGAAAGTTTAAAGATGGTTTATTACGATCACTTTAATTAAAACAATAGATTAAAACAATAGTTGATTCAGATACAAACTGTTTAGAAAAATTAATTTTAAGCTTACAGGATATTCTAATTTTTATCATTAGAAGTTTTTGTTAATTATAACGGAATATAATGATATAATTTTTCAAAATTAATTCACAAAATTTTTAAGAAATAATTTGTAATTTATTCATTTTTATGTGTTATTGTGTGAACAGAATTATGTAGGCGGTAATAGCTACCTTATAATATACTTTACTTTCTGTTCAAAATTTAATAATAAAACTACAAGCGTTTATTAAGAATTCCACTTTCTGTAAATTAATTAAACAAGAACATGTATTACATTTTTGTATAATAAGTTTTATTTAAGTGTTATTTACATTATATCATGTAATTTACTAAAGAACATAATTTACATTGTACTACCACACTGAAAAACAAAATTTGTAAATGCAGATAAATTAATTTTAGTAAAAGTATATTTCATTGAAACAATAATATACATATTTCAAACGAATGAATATTTTGAAATTTTAAATAAACTATGTTTTTTAAATAGGTTTATTTGAATACAAAAAATATATTTTTTACATTATACTAAATCAATGATTGAACAATAATAAGTATTTCTTGACTTTTACTGAAGAGAATTATATATTTGCGAAAAAAAAATAGAAATGATTTTTCATTTATATATAATACTCTTTAGTAAAGGTCAAGAAATATTTATTATTTTATAATCATTGATTTAGTGTAATGTAATAAATATATTTTTTGTATTCAAATAAACCGGTTTCAAATACATAGTTTATTCAAAATTACAAAATAAAATTAAATACATAGATATTCGAAAATACTATATATATGAGAGAGAGAGAGAGAGAGAGAGAGAGAAATAATTTTTTTAAAATATAAATATAATTATGGGATTGAAATAGGAACCCTAAATTCCATATATTCCTATTAATTTACAGGAAAAAATAATATAAATATATATATTTACTCCGTATTGTTTATTGATCTGAGTTCTTTAAAAATATTGTTGCAAATAAAATTCTAGGATTAAGAAAACAGAATTCTTTCATCCCCCTATATAATAATATATATAGAGATAGAAAAAGAGTGAAAGAGAACCAGGTATCACATGCTTCTGATTTTGCATAAGAAGTATTAACTTCTGTCGCGCGTCCCCCAATACATCCATGTTTTTTTAAAAGATTTTTATAAAGTTGCGGTGCCTGGCGTTGCCATATCCAGATTAGGTGCCGCAACTGACGATCGCTCCAATCTTTAGTATATTCAAAGGAATCATTTAAACTAATTTTCGGTCGAGGATAAATTGGTCAATAAAATATGTAACTGGATCCCGGACTATAATATTTTTTATTGTCAACAATCAAGTACTGCTCTTAATTAAAATTATCACTTACGTTGAAATAGATCAATCATATTTAGTATTAATTACGATTAACTATTCAAATTCGCTCAGGACATTTGATATGAATTATTGAATAATCTTGTTTATAGCCATTGAAGACATTCTGGATTCATTACCAGAAGGCATTGAGCGATATATGCAAGGATCTTGTCCATGTAAGGGCACTGCTCTCAATTTAAATGAAATCATGGCCAAAGTCAGTGATGAACAACCGGTAATTGATGAAGAACCGGGTTACAAAGACAATCTACTATATATTTATACAAGCGGAACCACAGGCTTACCCAAGGCAGTTTTATTTCCCAATTCCAGGTGAACTCTTCTAACCTAATGTTTTTTTTCTTCTTTTTTATATGTACAAACAATGATAAAATATTTTTCATTCAATTTTTTTCTTTTCATCTATATAAAAAAGTATGCTATTTTACTAAATTTTTTTAAATCTTGTAGTATTTTTATTTATACCTTACGTAACAAATTTATAAATCAGAAACAAGAAGTTATTGAAAACTACACTTGTTGTAGTACATATTATATAAAAAAACAGTAACTGGCCATATACTGAGTTTTCTAAATTTAGGAAGCGTCAATTTTCTAAGGAAACGAAAATTATTATAATTAGTATATCTATAATGCATAATGCTAGATTTTGTATAAAATATTAATATACTTCATTTGAATTCATTAAAAATTAAAATAATAATAAGAACGATTTATTAAATAAGTAAAAACATAGATTTTAAGTCAAATCAAAAAAGATATTTTTCAACATTAATCATTACTTTATGAGTGGGGTTGTACGTACGAGCCTCATGTACCCCTATACAAAGACAACCCTAATCACCTACATTAATAGAAGGTAAAATATCAAAAATAGAAATTTATGGAAAAAAGAAAGCTATCTTCGACAGAAGTTTTCATGAGTTAATTGTTCATTTAATATCAAACAAATTTTTGAAAACGGATAAGAAATGGCGCGTGTAATGATAGTACATTCAGCTCTTCTCGTATTTATCAATAATGCGATCTATAGTGCGATTAGCAGCCTTTATATGTATGCAGAACAATTCCTCAAGTTTGAAAAAGATTATATATATATATATATATATATATATATATATATATATAGTATAACTATTTCCGAAGCACAATCAATCGGGATTGTTTTGATAGATTTTATCGCTCTCTATATTTTCTAAAGGGTTAAAGTTGAAAATTATGGATTTTTTTAGACGACATAGTTTCGTGACAAAAATCGGTCCTTTGCAACAATATATATATATATATATATAAATGATCAGATAGAAGTTAATGTTTAACAAAGATTTCAAACCACAATACTAAACAATTATACTCGTACGTGTACTAATTTATTTGTATAATTATTTAAATATAATTATTATTATCTGCAGCACATTAAATTTGATTAATAGAATCAAAATATACTTGTTTATAATAAAATGTATATGTGATGAAGAAAGATTTTTCGAAATATAGATGTTATGTTAGATTATTCTTACGCTATGTTTAAATAATTTGATTAAAATACTTTTTTTTTTATGTAATTTAACGTCGCTTTATTTATGCTTCCAATTATCGGTGCTAATCAGCGACGGAGGTCTACGATGTGTTTGTAAACAAAGCACATGTAAATAATTACAGCGGTGCCTGTATCAATCGGCCGAGACCGGGATTTGAACTCGGATCACCGAGTTACTAGTCCTTCGCTCTAGCGATCGAGCCATCGTAGGCCTCTGATTAAAATACTTAATTTATTAATAAATAATGGTTTATAAATTTAAATGCCTTTTTAGTTGCTTGAAGAAAATAGGTATCTTACATTAGTCAATAGAAAAAAATTCTATTTAAATTTAACATTTATCGATTGTCGGAATGTAGGTCGTCTCTAGTTCTCTGTGATCAGATGTTAGTATTGAATAACCTAAGAATGATATAAATGAATAAAAATAGATGATTGTAAAATTATATAAAACTTTACTAAAACACAGTTTTTGATAAAATTTCAAATTGAAAGCAGATGATTGTTCGATAATAGACATCTACTAGTTTTTTTTTGAATGGCGCTATATATATTTAATAATTAATTATTTCAGCTATGGCTAATCGTTTGAATGCTTAAATATATTATAATTAAAGTAAAATTATTCAGTAATCCATTTATAACAAAAATTTATGTTTAATTTAATTAGACTAGGAAAATAACAAGGAAAAACTAATTTGTTTATGATGGATTTTCTAATAATTCTCCAAAATCTCAATGTATAAAAAATATAAATATATATTTTAAAATAGTTTGAAAATGAGATTTATCGCACTCATGATCAGATGCCAAGCGGTACAGACAACTCCGGCATGCACGTTAGAGACCTTACTCCTTCTTGCATTGATTGGCTGAAACTCGCGCGACGATTTAAACTTATATGACATGCGATAAGACTGCTAAAAAAAATAATATTGTTAATAATAATATTCTTATGGAAATATATTATTTAAAATATTTGCAAAAATGTATAGAAACTTGTATAAAGATATTTTATTGTATTAATAATATTAATAATTTGGGTATCTTATAATGGTCACTGCGAACTACATCAGAAATCATAAAAAGAGATTGCCGATACCATATACGAAAGGCTCGACAATTTTCGAGCACCATGAATGCGCGCCCTCCTCATAGGGCCGACTGCTAATGCCCCAACGCAAGGTCACAGCTACGTCAGCATAAATTAGTGTGCGCATTTGCCTACGTCACGAGCGGTGATGTAGGTAATAAATATATAGAGTTATAGTTGTCTGATTTTGTCTAATGCAACGATGCTGTTTACTTTTCAAAAAAAAGGTTAACCTAAATAATATCTAATATGTGCACGAGCATCAGAAAACAATTCAGACCCAAACTTCAATGTCAGCTTGATAATACAGACGAATTTTTCATTCTGCAAAAAATCAACACTTTCCTTTCTTCTATCGTGGAAATTTCAAATTGAGTCTTATGATTTTGTACTAAAATGGATATTCCACAATTAGTTTAAAAATTGGTTTTTAATATTTCATACTTATACAATATTGTAGTAAATAAAGCGTGGAAAAAAAGTAAGAATTCATTAATTGTCTCAAAAATAAAAATATAAATAATAATATAATTCAAAAATAGAAAATTAAATTCTTGAAATTCAATGCTAATATGTATATATAACTATACGAAGTGAAATAAATCACTAATCTTAATTTGAATCGACGCTGAAAGATTTCAAAGTAACTACGTGGTAAATAAGACCTCCCTTCTCACTAAATGAGCTGATGGGATTTCGAAGTCAGTCGTCGAAACTCTTAATCCTTGAAAACGCCGACGCGTCGGAGATCAAATTTGATATTAAACCCACTTCGAAATGAGATACACAACAAGAGGAAAATACTCGGGATAGTGAATTGGATAATAGTTTGTAAATTGAGATATATTAAAATCGACCGGTACACCATGAGTTGTCACACCCTTTCTATTAATATTAATATCTTATATCAAAATATTATATAATCTTATATCTCATTTTCTTATATCCCTCTCTTTTTCTTTTTTTCCTGGTTTTTCCAATTTTCGAAATAAGTATTTACTAATACTAGTTTTGAAATCACACATACAGGTAACCTTATTCTGTACGCGTTACACCCCCCCTTCTAGACGTTGCGTATACCGTGGCTTAATCAATTCTGCACGAAAATTCAAAAGACTATAGTAAAATTAAAAAATAAAAAAATCTAGACAGGAAGAAAGAAATAATTTTAGGTACATCACTAACCAAATTGATATAGAATAAAAATATATTAGTCCTAAAATTATTTACAATGATGCGGCAATAACAACAACAAAAAACTTTCTTTTTTCTCCTTCGTTGTTGAGTGTCGAACTTTACAGAAAGAACCCCCAGGACCGCTTAACTAGCCACATTGAATAACCGAGGTGTTTTTTCCTTAGTATCCTATGGACGTCGCCATTTGGACATGTTTACTCTTTCGCGACACCAAGATATCCATACGAAAAGCACCGGTAGTGTCGGTCGTACCGTCCACTAGGATCATGGCCGTAATATGACCGGAAGTCCTATATCAAGGGTGATAGGGGCATCTTTTTGTTTTTAGATGCCTTAGATACCCCCGGTCGAGCGTCATTCTTATTCTGACTACTCGACGGACTTCGCCTACCTCGACCAGCAGGGCTACCGGTGGTACACTTTGGTGTTTCTCTACCACGACTCCCTCCGAGTTGCGAAATTGCTTTTGCAGGCATCTGCTGATCCGCGGCTAACTTTGCGGAATTCCGAAAGGATTCTCTCCCCAAACCGGCGCTCTTCTTCACGGGTACAGAGGAGTTCAGCCTACACTCGTTTCGCCTCTGCGGCTTTTTGGCGAGCGCATGCTACTGTTCGCTCCTCCATTCTTGTTTTTCCCGACGCTGTCGGCGTAAGCTCAAGAATGCCTCCTCAGTTTTGGTCGATCTTTCTAGGTCATCGATCTCTCGGGTGATAGTAAGACCAACCTGTTTCCTATCGTTGGGTCGATCCCACAGCTTCTCCCAGAGATCGAAGAATCTTTTTTCGGCTTTCGAATTGTTCTTCATTTATTACTATTTGAGTTTCTAATAACATGTGTAGAACTTCGTTTGTCAATTTTTTTTGTTTCTTTTTGGAGAAATTCCAGATAGTGTAAGTAATGGGTTAGAATGAACTAGCAATCTAAGAAAGATATCTTCATTTGTTTTTCTCCTTAAAATCTTACGGAATGTTCTCTTCTGTAGAACTTCAAAATCTTATGAGAGGATTTCATACTTCTTTGGAAAATTTTTCATAAGAACGGGGCCGCGTTTCTGTTTCTGTTTGTTTTTAATAACATATTATTATTAACAAATCATGGATATCGTATTTTAATGTTCTAGTATTTACATGCGCATATTTATTTGTTTAAATCTATTCAAATTTTTAACTTGTGAAACAGAGACTTTTCAGATATTTTCAAAGTTTTATATCTAACGAAAATATTGTAAAAATTTAAAGTTTTAAATCAAATTAATTTATTTATGTGCTTATATTATAAGAATTTCATGCTACATTATGTTTTCTGATAATTTGAAAAATTACATTTTGACCAGCTTTTTGGCGATTTCGAAAACTGTGGGATGGCCCTCCGGAGCTTCCTTGGCATGCTCCGGACTGGTAGTTCTAGCCGATTTCTTTTTTGGGGTCCGATTCGGGCTCCATGGTTAGCGGTTCGCTTTCGGTGGTCGTCGTTCTTCTATCGTTTTCGGCCCTCGATCACCCTGAGACGTAGACACCATGCGAGCTAATGCATTGAGTATTTCTGCCAATCTAAGGATTAATTAGTTAGTATTCCTGAGATTAATTACTGAATCCCGGATATACGCCCGGATCTGAATTTCCGTAAAGAGAGGGGGAGGATTCCTCAACGGGATAGGTTAATTTACAATTAACTCTTATGCACCATAGGATCGTCCGAGATATTCCACAAACTTACCTTTTTTCCCTATATTCCTTCTCTTCTTATGTTAATAACCTAAATAACAAAAATTCTAAAAAGAGGGAATCGATGGTTTATTACAACGAGAAATATACAAGGAAATGTATTTAAATATTTTTATACAATAAATAATCAAATGAAAATAATTTTAATATATGAAAAATTAATTTATTAATTATAAATAATTATAATAAATTTTAAATACTATCTCTACCGAATAGCACCCGCGTTCGTCTAACTTTGGCTATCCACACACACAGGAATGCGAGGGATTCATTTACGCATAGAGTGGTGTAGAGAACTAAGTATTGGAGCGCCACCTGATGGATAAATCAAAAAGTGCTTCCTCCGCAGAATATGTACTCGTAATCTATCTAATGAGTATTCCACAGAATTAGTTTCCTCTATTAGACGTACATAAGAGAGATACACTACTCAATCCCTCGCACACGTACACGGACTTTATATTTTTAATATTAATAAAATAAAATGTATGACAATAGTACATTATTTTTTATTTATCATTTCAATTTTTGCCAAGCATTTAGTACCTCAACTCTATTTTTATTTTATCAACTGGCGCGGTAGTGCCACGAAGGCGAATTTGAGAACAGCCGGCATGACGCGGCCGCTACACTATTTATGAGGGTGGATTGATAAATTTCATTAAGTCATTGTTTACTACCTAAATAAAAGAAAATTCATTTGAGCAAATTACACAATTTCTACATGTATATACTTCGCCAAATTTAATGATTATTTCACAATTCGTAGTTCATAATCTTCAAAATTATTTATAGTTATTTATTCAGACACATTTGTAATATTTTCATTATTTTTACTTATTTTGAGCGTTACTATTTTTCTTTGTAATATCTCCAACTATTCGTAGCTTCTATTGCAATTTCATTATTATTGTTTACAGTTGTTTTTCTCTTTTTTTTCATTCATTGTCTAAATTTGCAACACTGTCAATATTATTTAGCGCAATTGTTCTAGATTCACTATCATATTTGTTTTTTTTATATCAAAATTATCTATAGTGCCATTGAGATTCATTGTCTTTGTTTAAACTTATTTAGCTTTAATTTAAACTTAACTTTTGTCTTCTTTTTTTTTCTTAACTTATTAAATAATGCATCGAAACTTGGGTCACTTTCGGAAACACTGACAAAATTCACATCCTCTTTCATCGGACGATTGATGATGCATATAAATTGTTCACGTTCTCTCGCGCGAGTTCTTCCCGGCACTCCAGGCCGTGCGATGGCCTCCATTAGATCACATAACCTCACACTCCGCAGACAGCTGTGCGTGGCTCGTGGAGCGGTGATGTAAGGGGACGGGAAACGGTACCGAGCATAAGGCGCGGCGGCGCTCGCTAGCGCCTTGAGATTTTCATTGTCGTGGGATGACGCGCACGTCGTCTTCATTCCTCCTGGACAAGTCGGTGCGGGTGCCTTGTGACACTCGTCACAATATATATATATATATATATTTATATATATATTTATATATATATCATACTTCATATCATATCATATCATATCATATCATATCATACTAATTTATAAAGACAAAACGTGTTTTTGTTTATACACGATAACCGAAAAAACTACTGAAGCGATTGTTCTGAAATTTGACATATAGATTCTATATTATTTTGGGAAGGACATAGGCTATGTTTTTTATTGAAAATCATTTTACTTTCATCAATAAATTAAGTTAATGGTTTTGCCAATTAGTTTCACTAGCGGCCACTAGGTGGCGTCTTGAACCACGAACATCAACTCCAAGTAGTTCGCTTAAAGTATTAATACCAGGCCATCTCAGACGAATATTCATATCTAACTTTCGGATTCATATACTGAAGAAGGTGTGGCGTTAGTTGGTGTATTACCTTCTTTGTTCTTCAGGTTAATCTGAAACTACTCTCACATCTTATGGATACCTTTTGCTTTTTATAAATTTTATTTTCTCTTATGTGGGAAAATCTCTCTCTGTCTGTCTGTCTCCTTCTTTTATAAAATGGTTATGTATGCCAAATCATACTGAATATAGTTTGTGACGACGAATTATATTTTTGTTTTTATAAATTATATTAACTTCAGAATTGTGGCAAAAGACTATGTTTTTTTTTTAATGTGAAGAAAAGAAATGATAGCAAAATAGGATTCTTTACCGACAACCTCGAAAGTTTAAATATATATATATATATATATATATATATATATATATATATATATGCACGAGGGCGGCTTAGTAAGTTTCCGGCCTGACCAAGAAAAACAACGTTTTTAAGAATTTTTTTTATTTCTTAACATAATCGCCTCCAAGGCTGATACATTTCTCAAAGCGGTGTTCTAGTCTAGTAATGCCATCTCTAAAAACTGATTTATCAAGCTCCTCAAAATACCCATTTACAGCTTCGATTTACTTCTTCATTGTCCGCAAATCTCTTACCGCCAAGCCATTTTTTGAGGTTAGGAATCAGATAATTGTCACTCGGGGCAATATCTGGAGAGTAGAGAGGGTGCAGGATCAATTCAAACTTCAGATCGTTGATTTTAGCCATCGCAACGATTGACGTGTGCGCTGGTGCGTTATAATGATAAAACAAGATTTTTTCTTTGCCAGATGAGGTCGTTTAATTTTCACTTCATGGCTCAAACGTTGCAATAAGTCTGCGTAGTATTGACGAGTGATAGTTTTATCCTTTTCAAGGTAATCCATGTATATAATACCTCTTGCATCCCAAAAAAACAGTAGCCATAACCTAGTTCGCCGAAAAAATTGTTTTTACCTTCTTTGGAGTTGGTTCGGCTGGTCTAATCCACTGTTTAGACTGTTGTTTCGTTTCAGGAGTGTAGTAGTGGACCCAAGTTTTGTCAACGGTTACGAATCGATGCAAAAATTCGCTTGGATTACGGTTATACAACGCCAAATTGGCGGTAGAAATGTTCTTTCGAATCAATTTTTGGTCGACTATTAACAAACGCGGCACCCATCTTGCACAGAACTTTTCCATATACAAATGTTGGTGCAAAATATTTTGTATACGTTTATATGATATCTTACAGATCTCAACTATTTCACGCACTTTTAATCTGCGGTCTTTCAGCATTATTTGATGGATTTTTTCGATCATATCTGGAGTTGTGACCTCAATGGGGCGTAGTGAGCGAGGCTCATCAGAGTTGCGCACGCGAGCCTTTTTAAACTCGGAAACCCACTGCTTAACGGTTGAATATGATGGAGAGGATGTCTTAGGTGTTGAGTCCATCTCTTCTTTAATTTCCTTCGGCATTCACCCCTTCAAATAAAAGTATTTGATGACAGCACGATTTTCCAGCTTTTCCATTTTTACAAAAAACACAGAGGCGTCTGGTTCATCGTCAGGAACTAAACTAAGTTGAAAAACCCAGCATGCTAGTTTATATACCCCACCCCCACTCTAAATTTATTAGTATAACATTTATAGGACCCCCCTTTTTTTCTTTAACTTACATGCGAAATAAAAATTCTATATTAATAATGAATGATAAATGTTGTATAATTTACTCGACTCTAACATTCAATTTACATGATTGGGATTTTTCAAAATATGAATATTTCCAAGAGTTTCTTTTTTATATTTATTCTTAATACCATGTTCCAAAATATTTACATTTCCAAAGTCGAAAGAATGTAACAAGTTTAAACTACGTTTTTTTTGTCCGGTTGTACCATTCATGCTTCGTAAGCTATATTGATGTTCATATATTCTTTGTTTTAGGTATCTTCCGTTTGTCCAATATAATATTTGTCACAATCTTTACAACTTATTTTGTGTACTACTCCTGTTTTCAAACATTTATCATCTCTATCTTTACAATTATTAAATAGCTTTCTAATATTATTATTGTTTCTAAAGGAAACTTGAATCTTATATCAGGTATGTGAATAAGTCTTTCCCGTTTTTTTTCAAATTTTGAGCCTTTATTGTGAAAAAATGGTTACAAATGAATTATTGAAAATATTGGCCATCGCTAGCTACAACTTTTTCCCATCTTTCTGGCAACATACGAATCCCGTTGCGAAAAAATTCGACCGGTTTGGCCTCTATCCAGTCATCCACCCATTTTTTGGCTTCCTCGTAGGAATGGAAGTGCTGGTCAGCCAGGTCATGCGTCATCGATCTGAAGAGATGGTAATCAGACGGAGCAACGTCTGGACTATACGGCGGGTGGAGTAGGACTTCCCATTTGAGCGTTTCTAAGTATGTTTTCACCGGCGGTGCAACATGTGGGCGAGCATTGTCATGTTGCAAAATAACTTTGTCGTGCCTGTCGGAGTATTGTGGCCGTTTTTCTCGCAGTGCGCGGCTCAGACGCATCAATTGTCGTCGATAGACCTCGCCTGTGATCCTTTCATTCGGTTTCAGAAGCTCATAGTAAACCACACCTAGCTGGTTCCACCATATACAGAGCATGAGCTTGGCGCCATGAATATTTGGCTTGGCCGTCGATGATGATGCATGGCCGGGTAGTCCCCATGATTTTCTTCGCTTCGGATTATCGTAACGTATCCACTTTTCATCGCCAGTCACGATACGATGCAGAAAACCCTTTCTTTTATGTCGCTGAAGCAGCTGTTCGCAAGTGAAAAAACGCCGTTCGACGTCTCTCAGCTTCAGTTCGTACGGCACCCAATTTCCTTGCTTTTGGATCATTCCCAAGGCTTTCAAACGCTTGGAAATGGTTGTTCGGTCAACTCCCAATGCTTCAGCAAGTTCTTCTTGCATTTGACAAGAATCTTCATCAAGCAAAGTCGCCAATTCTCGATCTTCAAAGATTTGCGGCCGCCCGGAACGCTCCTTGTCTTCCACGTCGAAATCACCGCTTTTGAAGCGTCGAAACCATCCGCGAACACTTGAATCATCGACACAACCTTCTCTATAAGCCTCCTGAAGCAATCGATGCGTCTCGGCAGCAGATTTCTTCAAATTGAACCAATAAAGTGAAACTTCAAATATAATTATTAATAAAATACTCTAAATAACAGCTTTACTTATGTGCATATAATTTTGAATAATAAGACAAAAAATATACCGTAAGTTTACAAGTTATTTTCAAATAAAAATTAAAAAAAATTGATAAAGTATAGATCTTTCATATAACTAAAATTACTGTTAAATAGACATGATTTTAATATATTAACACAAAAAATATTCTGTAATTAAATTATAAATCAGTTCATTGATATAGTCAGATGTCCTACTAACTATAATAAAGGGAAACATAATAATATATGTTTTTTATGCTATTTAACATTGCTTTATTTATGCTTCCCAATACCGGTGCTAATCAGCAACGGAGGTCTACGATGTGTTTGTAAACAAATTACATCTAAATTCTTACAGCGGTGCTTGTGTCAATCGGCCGAGACCGGGATTTAATTCGGATCACCAAGTTACTAGTCCTTCGCTCTAGTGATCAAGAATAATGTATGTTCTTAGCATATTAAGAAATTTAAAATGTATAAATAATATATGTTTTTTTTTTAAACCTCATATAAAATATTGTATAACGAAATTAAAACTCAGATCATTGAAATAGTCAGATGTCCCGTTTCTAATGAAAGAAAGCAGAATAATTTATATATATATATATATATATATATATATATATATATATATTAGCATCCCCCGTCTGGGCTTCGCCCGAGATATTAATATTTAACCGATTTCATAAACAATTCCATAATATCCAAGTAAAAAGTACTTATATATACAAATCTATATTTCTATACATAATTGACCGGAAATTACCTATCGTCGCTTCTGTATAAAAAGCTGCTTCAATGTAGCGTCCACGTCAAATAGTTGATATTTTGCCAACCATTTTATACAATGTATATATATAAATTCAATACAGCTTCGATTGCAAAAACTATACTTTCGAGTTCGAGCGGTAGAAAAAGATGACTAAGTATCTCGAGATGACGTTTTCGGAGAGTATCATGTTCAGACTGTAGAAAATGTCTGGTGACGACTGCTATAGAGAGTTTTGTTTTGAGGAGGTAGAATACAATTTCCAGTTTTCCAAGGACGTCTCTTACTGGAAGTGTGCGTGTTCGAACGATAGAATACTAATCACTTCATAGAAATCGTAATGACATACTTGGACATCGTTTCCCACCAACTATACATAACACTCCCTGTCGAAGTCGTCCCAAATCATCTGAAAATCGCATTCTACCATCCGAACATGAAACTCCCCGTAAAAGTTGTCCCGAAATACCTAAACATCGTTTCCTGCCAACTAAACACGATAGTCCCAGTAGAAGTCGTCCCGAGAAAGCTAGCGTCGCTTCCTAACGACTAAACACAATACTCCCCGTAGAAGTCGTTTGGAAAGACCTAGATATCGTATTTTACCGTCTCAACACGAATCTTCCCATAGAAGTTGATTTCCTCATACCTGGGCATCGGTTTCTATCAACTAAATACAATATTCCCCATACAAATCGCTCAGAGACACTTGGACATTGCCTTCTATCATCCAAACACACAACTACCTATAGAAATCAAAAGATATCCATAAGGTGTGAGAGTAATGTCAGATTAACCTGAAGAACAAAAAAGGTAATAGCGACTAACGTCACATATCGTTTAGGATACGAATTCCAAAGTTGGATATGAACATTCGTTTGAGCTGGCCTGGTATTAATACTTTAAGGGGACTACTTTGAGTTGATGTTCTTGATTCAAGACGCCCCCTAGTGGCTGCTTGTCTAACTAATTGTTAAAACCATTAATTTAATTTCTTGATGAAAATAAAATGATTTTCAATAAAAAACATAACCTATGTCCTTCCCAAGGTAATATAGAATCTATATGCCAAATTTCAGAACAATCGGTTCAGTAGTTTTTTCGGTTATCGTGTACAAACAAAAACACGCTTTGTCTTTATAAATTAAGTATAAAGTATATATATATATATATATATATATATATATATATATATATATATATATATAGTTTAAAGGAATGGAGTACTAGTGATCCAATTTCTTTACGTATAAACATCGGTATAAAGTAAATTTACAAACTTAGATCGAATTGTCAATTAACCCAGAACCTTTTAATTGAATTTCCGGGGTGGAATGATTTTCAACTGTGAAGTAGATGACACAAAAGTATCACTGTTATAATGAGTAACTGAACCAGTTTAGTTAACACTCATGTTGTATAAACAAGTATTTTTTTACCAACTTATGCAGGATGTTTTACGGAAGTTATTTTTAAATTTTATATATAGTATATAATTTTCTTTCTTAAAATTTAGTCTATACAAAATTTTGATTATATTTTAAATTAAATTATCAATTATGTTTAACAGAGTAGTTATATTTTCCTGAGTGAATATATTAATACATACTTAAATACTTTATTAAATATGAGGTTATAATTGTTTTATAGTAAATATTTATTGCATCGAGAATATTAAATGTGAATAATATATAATATAATAAGGTTAATAACTCTCACAATAACCTTACAGACTATAGTTATACTTTAAACAATAATAAACAAAATCATGTTTTTTATGATCGTGTAAAAAACTTTAGCAATGTGAGCTTCACTCTTAATGAACTAACATTGTTAAACAAAGGCTTAAATTATTGTGCAAACCTTATTTCTAGAAATGATTTATCTTTGTTATTTGTTAATACGGATTTAGCTTTAAATTCCAAAAAGTCGGTTTTCTCACAAAATGATAATTTTAGTAATAAAAAAAATTTTTTCATTTTGACAGAGATGATAAAAAATAATAGTACATTAACGTTAATAAATAATAATCTTCTAGAAAAAGAATTAATTAGTTCTATTAAATCAAAATTAATCAATAATAATCTAATTCTATGCAAAGCCGATAAGGGTAACACAATTACAATCTTAGAAAAATCAGACTATATTAAAAAAACTTTAAATTTAATTGAAAATGATAATTTTAGAATTGTTAATAATGATGCAACTAATAATTTTCAAACTGATCTTATAAGAACGTTAAAATCTTGTTCTGTTTTCCAGGGTAGTGAAAAATATTTTCGTACATGTATGAACCCACAAGCACCAATTGTATATTCACTCCCTAAAATGCACAAAGAAAATTTACACGAAACTCCCCGTAGAAGTCGTTCCAAATCATCTGGAAATCGCATTCTATCATCCGAACATGAAACTCCCCCTAGGAGTTGTCCCGACATACCTAAACATCGTTTCCTATCAACTAAACACGATAGTCCTAATAGAAGTCGGCCCGAGAAAGCTAGCACCGCTACCTAACGACTAAACACAATACTCCCCGTAGAAGTCGTTCGGAAAGACCTAGATATCGTATTTTACCGTCCCAACACAAATCTTACCATAGAAGTTGATTTCCTCATACCTGTTTCCTCATTTCCTCATATTCCTCGTATCGATGGAATATCGTAATCAACCGCCCGTACATGTCAATTCAATATTACTCAGTAGATACCGTATTTAAAATATGTATATATAACATGTACAATATAATATACATACAATATATATATATATATATATATATATATATATATATATATATCAGGTATGTGAATAAGTCTTTCCCGTTTTTTTTCAAATTTTGAGCCTTTATTGTGAAAAAATGGTTACAAATGAATTATTGAAAGTATTGGCCATCGCTAGCTACAACTTTTTCCCATCTTTCTGGCAACATACGAATCCCGTTGCGAAAAAATTCGACCGGTTTGGCCTCTATCCAGTCATCCACCCATTTTTTGGCTTCCTCGTAGGAATGGAAGTGCTGGTCAGCCAGGCCATGCGTCATCGATCTGAGGAGATGGTAATCAGACGGAGCAACGTCTGGACTATACGGCGGGTGGGGTAGGACTTCCCATTTGAGCGTTTCTAAGTATGTTTTCACCGAAGGTGCAACATGTGGGCGAGCATTGTCATGTTGCAAAATAACTTTGTCGTGCCTGTCGGAGTATTGTGGCCGTTTTTCTCGCAGTGCGCGGCTCAAACGCATCAATTGTCGTCGATAGACCTCGCCTGTGATCCTTTCATTCGGTTTCAGAAGCTCATAGTAAACCACACCTAGCTGGTCCCACCATATACAGAGCATGAGCTTGGCGCCATGAATATTTGGCTTGGCCGTCGATGATGATGCATGGCCGGGTAGTCCCCATGATTTTCTTCGCTTCGGATTATCGTAATGTATCCACTTTTCATCGCCAGTCACGATACGATGCAGAAAACCCTTTCTTTTATGTCGCTGAAGCAGCTGTTCGCAAGTGAAAAAACGCCGTTCGACGTCTCTCAGCTTCAGTTCGTACGGCACCCAATTTCCTTGCTTTCGGATCATTCCCATGGCTTTCAAACGCTTGGAAATGGTTGTTCGGTCAACTCCCAATGCTTCAGCAAGTTCTTCTTGCATTTGACAAGAATCTTCATCAAGCAAAGTCGCCAATTCTCGATCTTCAAATATTTGCGGCCGCCCGGAACGCTCCTTGTCTTCCACGTCGAAATCACCGCTTTTGAAACGTCGAAACCATCCGCGAACACTTGAATCATCAACACAACCTTCTCCATAAGCCTCCTGAAGCAATCGATGCGTCTCGACAACAGATTTCTTCAAATTGAACCAATAAAGTGAAACTTCCCGCAAATGACGTCGACTCGGCTCAAATTTCGACATTTTCACGATATCAAAAATTTATGATGCGAAAAAATTTTAACTAATGTATTAGTATGGAATTGTTGACATATGAATAAGCTTTGATTATGACATATGTAACTATTGAATACTCGCACAGTATTGGTGGCGCCATCTCTTACAAAAAACGGGAAAGACTTATTCACACTCCTAATACTTTTTATATTTCCGTGTTTTCAATTAAATACCGTGAATATTTTCGTAGTGATGTTAACTGAAATTCAAGCAAAATGTTGGTATGCGAATAGCATATTTTTTAAATAGGCGATGTATATTGCCTTTTTATGCAGAAGTGACGATATATTTTATTTATATATACATAGTTTCGAGGTTGTTGGTAAAGAACCCTATTTTGCCATCATTTCTTTTGTTCGAACTAAAAAAAACATAGTCACTTGTCGCAATTCTGAAGTTAACAGAATGTATAAAAATAAAAATATAATTTGTTGTCATAAACTATATTCAGTATGATTTGGCATACAGAACCATTTTATAAGAGAAGGAGAAAGAAAGACAAAGAGATAGTGACAGAGAGAGAGAGAGAGAGAGAGAGAGAGAGAGAGAGAGAGAGAGAGAGAGAGAGCGCATGTAAGTGCGAGAGTAGTGTCAGATTAACCTGAAGAATAAAAAAGGTTATACCAACTAACGCCACACCTTTTTTAGGATACGAACCCCAAGGTTGGATATGAACATTCGTTTTTTTTTTGTTTTTTTTTTTGACGCGGAGAGGGGAAATATTCTAAAGACACCTCTCTAAGAGAGGTAGTGTCGGATTCATGGAGCCTTTGTTCGCATGCCTACCGACTAAAACCCCTCCCCGCAGGGATTCCTACCCGGAGGTATCATTCCCTTTACCTGTTGGGATAAAATATTATTAAACGGAACGGTGTAGGGGGTGGTGGAGTAGGAGTGGGATGTAGATAGGGGAGGAATTGGTGAGTTTAGGGGCTCTGCCTTCTTAGGGGCAGAGGCTTACGTACGAAAACGAAGCACGGAGTGGCCGGTAGTGGCTGATGGGGTTAAGGATCGCTGATCAGGTGGCAAGGCCTCCTGTAGTGATCCGTCGATTTAGGAAGGATACTACTCAGGGATTGGATTCCTGATTTCGGGTGTTGTTTAATTGAATCTCTCAGATTTTTGGCGAGTTTGTCCGCGTAATCGTTGAGAGCAAGAAGGTTAGTTTCCTTAAGTACTTGAGCGTTCCTTAAGTACCAAGGGGTGTTCAGGGAAGAGCGTAGCAGCCTCATGTAGGTGCCTTGGAGTCGCTGAAGTCTTTCTGGGGGGATGGACCCCCAGATGGGGATGGCGTATGTGGCAATGCTCCTGATGATGGCGGAGAAGGCTCTGGCCTTTGTTCTGGGTGACAGGGTTTTGCTATGGAAGAAAGGTTTGAGCTTTAAGAAGGCTTCTAGCATTTTGCTCCTGATGAGGAGGAGGTGTTTGTTCCAGGATAAGTTCCTGTCGAACGTTACTCCGAGGTATTTGACCGATTGGCTCCACAGGATGGAGGATCCTTTCATCGTTATTTTTGGAGGGGTGCGGTTTTTACGGGAGATGAAGATTGCACTGGACTTGCTCTCGTTGATGGAGAGTCTCCACCGTGAGTACCAGTTGATGAGGTGTGGGAGAAATCTGTTTAGCCTTGAGGTGCTGTGGCAGATTGTTTTAGTGGCGTCTATGAGGGCAATATCGTCCGCGTAGAGTGCCGTGGTAATTGTATCGTGTATGGGAAGATCATGGCAGAAAAAAGTAAAAATTAGGGGGGAGAGCTTAGACCCTTGAGGGACGCCGTCTGAGATGGCCTTTGGAGCGGAAAGGGAGTTGCCTACCCTAACTCGAATAAATCGGTCTGATAGCAACGACTTTATTATCCCGATCAAATAATGGGGGATGTCATTGTCAATGAGCTTGAAGACAAGCCCGTCATGCCATACCCTCTCGAAGGCTTGCTGAACATCTAACAGCAGCATCGTTGTGTGAACATTCGTCTGAGCTGGCCTGGTATTAATACTTTAAGCAGACTACTTTGAGTTGATGTTTGTGATTTAAGACGCCACGTAGTGGCCGCTGGTGAAACTGACCACTAAAACTGTTAACTGAATTTATTGTTAAAAGTAACATGATTTTCAAGAAAAAACATAGCCTATGTCCTTCCCAAGATAATATAGAATCTATATATCAAATTTCAGAACAATCGGTTCAGTAGTTTTTTCGGTTATCGCGTACAAACAAAAACACGCTTTGTCTTTATAAATTAGTATGATATGATATGATATGATGATATGATATGATATGATATGATGATATGATATGATATGATATGATATGATGATAAGATATGATATATATATATATATATATATATATATATATATGTATATATAGAGAGAGAGAGAGAGAGAGAGAGAGAGTAGCTTGGGCTCCAGCAATACTCCGGAAATTGCACAATTTAAAACGACATGCATCGTTAATACGGCGTATTCTAAATTTCGTATTCTAAATTCAAGAAGAAAATTGTATAATTATTTTGAAACGTGAATTATACAGAATGTTCAAATAAAAGCATTAAAATAACCAAATAATTTTTGAAAAGAGTCCAAAGTCTACAATTTTCAGATTTTTCCCTTGCTTATTGAATTGTCAAACAAAAATCAGATTATTTTAATATTATAAGGGGTTTTCAGTATACATGTAGATTTGTGGTCTTATCGATTTTTATTTAAAAAAATTAATTTAAAAAAATAATTAAAATTATTTAAATTAACATATATCTATGTATACTATTTCATATGACCAAAAATGTAAATTTCAATATAAATTGTTAGAACTGGTATCCAATATAAATTGTGTTTTGTTTTTTTACTAATATACATTTGTGAATTATTAATTATTTAAGCAAACAAATTGAAGTTAATTTCTATTAGGGCCCCTCTTTGACACGTCAACAAGTACAACCTCCTTAAAACTATTATTTATTTAACCTATTTAAATCATGACAAAATTTCAAATTCAAATTTTAATGTTAATTTATAATTATAAAAATTGATATATTTATTTTGGCCATTAATTCCATCAACGATTCTACTATTTCTATATGAATTTATACTTTTCTGCGTTAGTCGGTATTACCTTTTTTATTCTTCAGGTTAATATGACACTACACTCACACCTTATGGATATCTTTTGATTTTTGTAAATTTTATTTGCTCTTACGTGAGAAAACCTGTCTCTCTCTCTCTCTCTCTCTCTCTCTCTCTCTCTCTCTCTCTCTCTCTCTCTCTCTCTCTCTCTTTCTCTCTATCTGCCAGTCTCTCTGAATATAATTTGTGACGACAATTATATTTTTGTTTTTATACATTATATTAATTTCAGAATTGTGACAAGAGACTGCTATTTTTTAGTTTGATCAAAAGAAATAATTGCAAAATAAAGTTCTTCTACCAACAACCTCGAAACTATATATATAATATATCGTTACTTCTGCATAAAAAGGAAATATCCATCGTCTGCTCAAATATGCTATTCGCCATACCATTTTGCTTGAATTTCAGTTGACATCACTATGAAAAGTTTCATGGTATTTAATTGAAAGAACGAAAATATACAAAATATGTAATATAGATTATATGTATATTATATTGTATATATTATATATACACATTTTAAATATATTTTCTACTAAGATATATTGTATTGGCGTGTAGGGAAGGTGGATTATGATATCCCGTTGCCTCAAGACGATTTATATATGCAATTGTGTGTTTGGATGATAGAATGCGATGTCCAGGTGTCTCTGGTCGATTTCTACGGGGAATATTATATTCAGTTGATAGAAAACGACGTCCAGATATGATGAAAGCAACTTCTATGGGAAGATTCATGTTGAGACGGAACTTTTTCCGAACGACTTCTACGGGGAGTATCGTGTTTAGTCGTTAGGAAGCCATGCTAGCTTTCTCGGAACGACTTCTAGTGGGACTATCGTGTTTAGTTGATAGGAAACGATTTTCAGGTATGTCGGGTCAACGTCTATGGGGAGTTTTGTGTTCGGATGATAAAATGCGATTTGCAGATGATTTGACACAGCTTCTACAGGGAGTGTTATGTATAGTTAGTGGGAAACGATGTCCAGGTATCTCATTACGACTTCTATGAAGAGATTAGTATTCTATCATGCAAACACGCACACTCCCAGTAAGAGTCGTCCCTGTCGTGATCGCTCCTGTCCTCGTCTGTAACTCTAGTCATGGCTCAGTCCAATGTTCGCACACAAAAAATGTGTGCTCCGCATCGTCCCAAACCCATGCGCAGTACTTGCATTCTGAAGAGGCGACCCTCTTCATCTTGCAGAGGTACTTACGGAAGTATCCGTGTCCGGACAGAAATTGGGTAAGATAGAAGTCCACCTCTCCGTATTTCCTCTCTTTCCACGGGCCGATTTCGGGTATTAGTCTTTTCGTCCACCGTCCTCTTTCGTCCGTCGTCCACCGTCTCTGCTATGTCTCGATGTTCTTCCTCCGTTCTTCAGTCACAGCGTCTTCCCTTCCAACGTTCGGGCTCCGTTCGTAAATTCGTTTCCGTTCGGCCGCGAGCAGATCGATGGGAATGACCCCAGCAATCACGAAAACGGCGCTCTCAGACACGGTACGATACGCGCACGCGATTCTTAATGCGCCCACCCTTTGTACGCTTTTCATGGCGTTCGCGTGTTTCCTGATATTCATCGCGTCGGCCCAAACCTCCGCCACGTAAAGCAAAGTCGAGTGGGTAACGCTCATCAGCAGTCTACGAACGTTCTGTTTCGGTCCGTTCGTATTGGCCATCAGTCTTCTTAGAGCCTTGGTCTTTTCTGCTGCCTTTGTCACGCGTTTTCGTTTCTTTCCGTCCAGTGTCTCGTACGTCAATCTTCGGTCCCGTAAATAGTCCCGTATGATACGTATAAAGTAGGAGTCAACCTTAAAAGTAGACTCCAACGCTCCCAGTATCTCTGTCCATTTCGCTGAGTTGAAGGCGTTTTGTACGTCCAGGGTCACCAGTAGAACCAGTGGTCTGGTCGCATGGCAGCCCCTGTTCGCCGAGTGAAAGTTGTTCGTCACATCACCTACAGCCTCTATTGTCGACCGTCCTTTCCTAAATCCGTGTTGTTGTTCGGATAGGTCTCCGGCATCTTTAATTGCCTGTAGCAGTCTTGGTCTTAGTAGTAACCCAAACAGCTTCCCTATCGTATTAAGTAGACAGAGAGGCCTGTACAAAGAAGGCAAATCAGGGTTCCCTTTAGATTTACTGATAAGAACCAGTCGAGCCTCCTTCCATTGTCTGCTCAAGACTCCCTCCACCAGGCACCCGTTGTATAACTCTAAGAGGATATCCGGGCGACGTAAAGCGACCGCCCGAAGCACCTCGCCAGGTATTCCATCCGGACCTGGAGCCTTGTTGGGCTTCAACACATTCGAAGCCCTATAGAGCTCTTCCTGCGTGAAGAGAGGGATGTTCTTCTCTGTTGTCTCATTCGTCTCGTCCGTTCTGTCTGGATGGATCGGGAAGAGTCCTTGGGCTATCCGTTCCATCGTTTCCGCGTCTCGTAATACCGGTGTGCATCGAACCCCCAGTGCCCTTGTCACAATTTTGTAACCGTTTCCCCAAGGGGCTGAGTCCACCTCGTCAATGAGTCAAATTCAGCACCATTTCTTATTGTCATTGATCGCAAATCTCAGCCGCCTCCTGGCGAGATTGTACTCCGCGGAGTAGAGTCTCACTTCGCCTCGATTTTGAGCTCATTGAGCTCTCCGTCAGCTTTTAGCAGGTGCTTCTGAGTTCCGCAATCTCAGCCGTCCACTAGTATGTCTGTCGTCTGTTGCGTATATTCCGTTTCTTGGGTATGGTCTCATCGCATAGACGATGAAAAAAACCAGTCGTCGTTGTAGCTAACGCCTCCACTCTATCCCAGTTCGTCAACTCTTGAGACACCTCCCGTGAGGGAGGATCTGCATATTGTAGCTGCCTTTCGAGTTTGTCCTTGTCTAGGCGCTTTGGATTCCATCCGGTAAGACTTGTACGTCGCCCTTGCATTCGTTTCGTCTCGTCTGTCAATTTGAAAGCAAGGTACTGGTGATCACTGGCTGTGTAGCCTTTGATCACCCGCCACGCCTTCACCCTAGTCCGAATTCTGTTCGAGGACAGAGTCACGTCCGGTATGGAATTACTACAGCCCGGTCGTCTGTATGTCGGTGTCGTTCCTTCGTTGAGTACGGCCAGGTCCAGCCTTGCTGCCATCTCCAGCAGTAGTCGTCCCCGTCTGTTCGTCGATGTCATTTCCCACTCAATCGCTCTCGCGTTAAAGTCGCCCGCCACGATCACGTCGCCAGGGATTTCTCGTACCGCGTCCTCGATTCTCTCGAGTTTGGCCACGTACTCAGAGGCACTGTAGTTTGGGCTTACGTAAACGCTGACATAGGTAACACCAGCAGCCCTCGCCCAGATACAGTCCTCCTCAATCCTACAGCGTGCGATGTTCGACGCGGCCTTCCCTCGAAACCAAACTGCAGACCTACCCGAGCTGCTAGCGAGCCAAGTCGGTGAACGTCTGTCTTTGAACGCTCCGGAGTAGGGGTCTGACGATCTCTTTTTCTCTTGTTTTTTGTTAATTTGTCGGAGCAGTCTCATTCGCTTTAGTTCATACTGCCCGACTTCCACCGCCTCGTTGATTTCACTCAAACCATTCTTGATCACTTGGCTCACGTTTTTTGTATGCCAGTTCTCTCCATCATTTTACTTAGAACTCTACTGATAATGTAAAATTGCTCTTGCAATTTACTCTCAACAGCCTCCCAAGTTGCTGGCGATCTATTTGCATTTACACTCGCATTCTCACTGCTACCTGTCATATTTTCTGGCACACCAGCCGGTTGCTTACTGGTGTACTAGGGGAGCTGCTATTTTATTTGTTGACCTTTTCATTTTAGTAATTAAAAAAAAAGAAAAAATATATATACATATTTTGTATTGAGTGGTTTATATTTGTGATGGTCAGGAGGATTACGTGTTGGAAATGACGGTTCAGCGTTCTGAATCTGCCCATTACTCAAGCCCTCCTACATTCTAGTGGCCTCGGCTGCCCCCCCCCCCTCGACTCGCAGCAGGGTCCCATCCGTACGCCATACGGCACTACTACGAGAAGCGGGATTTGACATCTGACGACGCCCTACCACTGTGTGGGGCAGCCTCCCATGTTGGCTAGACTGGGTTCGGGCCCCCTACTTGTGGCGGCCCAGGAGTGTCATTTGGTTTTACAACTGTACCCTCCAGACGGGGAACGCATACAAGCATGAACTGATTCCCTCACAGCTAATTCAACCAATCAACAAGTAATCACTGCGTCCACAAAATCTTACCGTCGCTCAGACTGGTCACAATCATACGTGAGAGGTGCCCGTTTATATGGCTTCTCATTCATTCATAACCCGCCTGGAAATTACCCGTTTATAGGGTCTCCATCTCCACCATTCATGGGAAATACCCGTTTATAGAGCTTCCGATATACTCTCCAGCCGGAGCACAGCAGTCTTGCAGATATGTAGGTGTGTGAATGATGAGTGGTTGTATAGACGAGCGAATACCACTATTTTCGTTCGAAGTTCTTGTCCACGGCTACTTATTCGTCACCCCTAGGAGTGCTTATTTCGTGACTGACCGCGAGCGGTCGTTCCCCTATCCGCAACCCCAGGGACGCGTGTGGTACCTGAACTCAGGGCCCCACATTATTATTATTATTATTATTATTATTATTATTATTATTATTATTATTATTATTACTATTTCTAATACTGCTATTATTTTTCTATTAGTTCTTTATATATGCAGATATATATTTACACATGTAAGTTTTCATACACATCTATTTTTGTGTTACGGTCAGTATAAACACACACACACACTCGCGCATACATTAAATAATTAAACGTTTATTTAATTCTTCATTTCCATGCCCAAGCCAGTTCATAATTCTGCAGATTTAATCGATGGTAGTGGCTTTGTCAGAAGATTTACCAATTGGTTACCTGTTGAAATATAATGAAGTTTTATTAGACCTTTTTCAATCTGCTCTCTCGAGAAATGATATTTAATATCTATATATTTTGACCGTTTGTGATTGGAAGGATTATTTGCTATACTTATACAGCTGGTATTATCTTCGTTTATTATAATCAGCTAATGACTTTAGCCATTTTACCTCTTTAACAGCTTCAAATAGAGCCATGTATTCTGCTTCTGTAGATGATACTGCTACCGACCTTTTAAATTAGTATATATATATATATATATATATATATATATATATATATACTACTGTATTAAGTAGTATCTAAGTAGTATATATATATATACTTATATATATATATATATATATATATATATATATATATATATACTACTGTATTAAGTAGTATCTAAGTAGTATATATATATACTTATATATATATATATATATATATATATATACTACTGTATACAAATATGACTAAGACTTTTCAATTCAAACTTCCTGGATTGATCGATTTAGACAAATGTTTTTATTTTAAATTGGTAGTACTGTGAGAGTTATCTGTGCCAAATTTCACGCAATTATCTTCATTTGTCATATAATTGCGCTTGTGTTCTGTGAACCAAGAAAAGGTGTCTCTTCGGTTTTTATAATGTCGGAAATTATTCAACAAAGAAGTAGCATTCAATTTTGTACGCGAAATAAAATATCGACCACAAGATTTATGGAAAGACAATTCTTGGTTTTTGCATCACGATGATGTATCAGTTCATACTACATTGATTTAACATGAACGTTTCGCCAAAAATTCAACCAATATCGTTCCGCAATAACCGTACTCGCTTGATTTAGCACCATGTGACTTCTGGTTGTTCAACAAACTCAAAAGACCACTTCGGGAACACGGTTTTGATTCGATAGAAGAAATAAAATCCCAATAGAAGAAAGAACGGGTTTAAATACGGGTATAAAATACGGGTATAAAAAATGTTTTAAAAACTGGATAAAGCGTTGGTATAGTTGTATTGTATCGGGGGGGGGTTATTTTGAGGGGGATCAATTAAATTTAGAAGAATAAATAAAGATTTCAAAAGTTATAAATAAAGTTTTCCTCAGATTTGTACACAGTAGAACACGCACGAACGCACACACACGCGCGCGCGAGGTCAGACAATTAAGTAATGCGACAAAATTAAAAAATCGAGTATATTTAAAAATTAAGTTATATTGCTGCGATCCCGTTGAAAGCAGCCACTCCCCCCTCGCATCTATACACTTATTCCAGCGAGTTTTCCAGTTTTCGTAACAATTCTGTAATACTTCTTGTGGGACCTCTCCGAGTACCCTCGTCACAGATTCTTGGATGTCTTCAACGGAGTCAAAATGTCGACCTTTGTCGAATTTTTTCAATTGGGGGAGTAGGAAAAAGTGGCAGGGTGACATGTCCTGTGTCTAGGGTGGTTGTGGTAACATTGGAATGCCTTTAGACGGCATCAACTGAGAGACGCTTAACGCACTGTGACAAGGAGCATTATCATGATGCAGAACCCAAGTGTTCGCGATCTCTGGACGCACTCTGAGTACCCTTTTTCGTAATTTTTCAAGCACATTGCGGCAGAATACTTGATTGACGGTTTGTCCAGGTGGTACAAAATTTTTGTGAGCCACCCCTTTGCTGTCGAAGAAGTGAATGAACGTGGTTTTCACTTTGGACTTGCTCATTCTCGCCTTCTTTCGCCTTGGCCGAATTTTATTTGATTTATTATTTTGTCCTACACGTGGTGACACTCGAATTATGTATGTAAATCACACCAAAAATTTATAATAATTATTTTCTTTCCAAGCACTAGTATCACGTGGAGCAGAAGATAAATTGTAGATTAAAAAAAATAAGCAAAAATCGCGGAAAAAAATTTTATTTTTAAAAGATCTATCAATTAAACAATTTTATCAAGAAACAGTTGTACATAAAAAATTTTATTTTTAAAAAATCTATCAATCAAACAATTTTATAAGACATAAGTTTTATTTTATTAATTAATACGGTTTATTTCTATTATTTTAACTAATAATAATACATTGGTAGATTTTTAATCAGTAAACTAAAAATATTTATATATGTAAACCTTTACGTACAAAAACAAAAACAAATGTTCGTATATAAGAACAATATTCATATAAAATATTTTTCGGAAATATTTCGAAATACCTTAATAATAAATAAATTATACAACGAAATTACAGCTGACAACAATGGGCTATGAAAACAAATGGCTAAGTACATTATATTTGTATCTTCACAAATAATAGCATGTATACGAGTCTTTAGACTCTTAGTTTAGTCGCAGATAGTAAGCAGTTTATTATACGGCAGTAGTCTATCGATATTTCGTACTTTTTTTACATTTTTGAAAACTAATGTTATTTCAATCTATTTTTAGAACTCGATTTTACTTAAACAATTTTTTAAAATTTGTTAACTAATTTTTTTCTGGGATTTTTTCTTATTTTTTTTTAATCTACAATTTTTCCTGTAATTTCTTTTTTAATCGATTTTTTTATTATTTTTAATCGATATTTTTATTTTTAATTGGTTTTATTTTTTTCTTTTAGAGAAGAATTTCATAGAAAATAAGTGTTATATTTTGATCTGATCTATAATTTTTTATTTAATTTATTCTAAAACCTTTTTTGTAATCAATTTCTATAATATGTGTACTCAAGCGAATCAAAATCTATACGTAATCTATCTATCTAGACTTTTTATCAATTTTTACGTACATCTCAACATTTTTTCGAAACAGCTCTGTATTCAATTACATATATTAAATAATATATATTTAAGATTATACACGATTTATTATATGGTCTTTAAAAGTTTATACTATAATTTTCAGAATTAAATAAATTATTGCAATTACTCCATAATATACATAAGTAATTCAGATCATCTATTTTTAACAATTTCTTCAATAGATCGTTTTATCATAAGTGAGGTTATGTCCACAATCACTGTAATATTATAAATAAACAAGCATAATCAGAAAATGACTCTACTCCTTAGACCAATCTTTGTGTTAAATCGGAATTACAGGAATTGTTTATAATATCAATAAGTAATAATACAGAGTAGATAATACATCTAAATGAAAAGTATGCTGTTTGAATGTGAAGAAAACTAGGAATAATATATGTGATTTATGAATTATATTTAGTATGTAGTATCAGCTGGTATCAGAAACATGGGTTGATCCACTACGTTAACATTAAAATCTACATCATACTCGTATTTTTTAAAAATATGCTTAAGCTCGTGTCATTACTTAGAATTATTTAAAATTCTTAATCATTTTTTTATTCATAATGCATATTGTAAAAAATACAAAACTTCAAATTCTATCCTATTGTAAAACGTTGTAGAATGTAAATCTTATATCTTTTAGTTATAACTGAGAAAACATATAACTATTAAAAATTAAAAAGTTCAATTTTTAGTTTATATTAATATTTATATTTTTAATATTGGAGACAATTAATGAATTTACTCTGTCTGTTCCTACATTATTATATAAACATAAAATATTAAAAAGAAATTTTTTAAACTAATTATGGAATATCCATTTTAGCACAAAATTATAAGACTCAATTTGAAGTATCTACAATGGCAGAAAAGAAAGTCTTGATTTTCTGCAGAATCAAAAATTCGTCTGCATTATGAAACTGGTATTGGAGTTCGGGTTTGAATTGCTTTCTGATGCTCGTGCGCATATTAGGATATTAAATATGTTTTGGGCTTAGCCTTCGTATGATTCAACGGAAAACAACAAACAACGTCCCGTGGAACAAAAGCATACAGATATATCTATATAAATATTTATTGTCTACGTCACAGCTCGTGACGTAGGCAAATACGCATATTAATTTATGCTGTACCAGCTGTGACGTCGCGTTGGCGCATTAGTGTAGCAATTGAGCCTGTTGAGGGCGCACGTTCCCGGCTCTCGAAAATCGTCGAGCCTTTCGCATATGGCATTGGCAATCTCTCCTTATTATCTCTGGTAATACCGACTAACGCCACACCTTCTTGAAGTTACGAATCCCAAAGTTAGATATGAACATTCAACTGAACTGGCCTGATATTAATACTTTAAGCGGGCTACTTTGACCAGCTTGGACTAGATGTTCGTGATTCAAGACGCCATCTAGTGGCCGCCGGTGAAACTGACTGCTAAGATAGTTAACTTAATTTATTGATCAAAGTAAAATGATTTTCAATAGAAAACATAGCCTATGTCCTTCCGAAGATATATAGAATCTATATGTCAAGTTTCAGAACAATCGGTTCAGTAGTTTTTTCGGTTATCGCGTACAAACAAAAACACGCTTTGTCTTTATAAATTAGTATATGATTTGATATGATATGATATGATATGAAGTATGATATGATATGATATGAAGTATGATATCATACTAATTTATAAAGACAAAGCGTGTTTTTGTTTGTACGCGATAACCGAAAAAACTACTAAACCGATTGTTTTGAAATTTGACATATAGATTCTATATTATCTTGGAAAGGGCATAGGCTATGTTTTTTTGAAAATCATTTTACTTTTAACAATAAATTAAGTTCACAGTTTTAGTGGTCAGTTTCACCAGCGGCCACTAGGTGGCGTCTTGAATCACGAACATCAACTCAAGGTAGTCCGCTTAAAGTATTAATATCAGGCCAGCTCAAACGAATGTTCATATGCAACTTTGGAATTCGTATCCCAAAGAAGGTGTGACGTTAGTCGGTATCACCTTTTTTGTTCTTCAGGTTAATCTGACACTACTCTCACACCTTATGGATATCTTTTGATTTTTGTATATTTTTGAATTTTTCTCAGGTGAAAAATGCTTTCTCTCACTCTCTCTCTCTCTCTCTCTCTCTCTCTCTCTCTCTCTCTGTCTTCTTTTATAAGATGGTTGTATTCCAAATCCTACCAAAAATAATTTGTGAAAACAAATTATAAGTATAATTTGATATTTTTTTGAATATTCTATTTTTTTCTATGCAAGAAGAAAATTGTATAATTATTTTTGAAACGTGAATTATACAGAATGTTCAAATAAAAGCATCAAAATAACCAAATAATTTTTTAAAAGGGTTCAAAGTCTACAATTTTCAGATTTTTTCCTTGCTTATTGAATTGTCATACATAAATCAGATTATTTTAATATTATAAGAGGTTTTCAGTATATATGTAGAGTTGTGGTCTTATCGATTTTTATTTAAAAAAATTAATTTTAAAAAATAATTTAAATTATTTAAATTATCATATATTTATATATACCATTTCATATAACGAAATATGTAAATTTCAATATAGATTGTTAGAAGTGGTATCCAATATAAATTGTGTTTTGTTTTTTTATTAATATTTGTAATATTTGTGAATTATTAATTATTTAAGCAAACAAATTGATGTTAATTTCTATTGGGACCCCTCTTTGATACGCCAACAAGTACAATCTCCTTAAAACTATTATTTATTTAACCAACTTAAATCATGATAAAATTTCAAATTCAAATTTTAATGTTAATTTATAATTATAAAAATTGATATATTTATTTTGGCCATTAATTCCATCAGTGATTCTACTACTTCTATATGAATTTATACTTTTCTGCGTTAGTCGGTATTATCTTTTTGTTCTTCAGGTTAATCTGACACTACACTCATACCTTATGGATATCTTTTGATTGTTGTAAATTTATTTTTTTTCTTACGTGAGAAATCTCTCTCTCTCTCTCTCTCTCTCTCTCTCTCCGTCTCTCTCCGTCTCTCTATCTTCATTTCTCCTTCTCTTATAAAATGGTTCTGTATGCCAAATCATACTAAATATAATTTGTGACGATAATTATATTTTTGTTTTTTTACATTATATTTTGTATAAGTTAATTTTAAATTCATCAAACCTTTCAAATAACTTAAAACTCTTTCTAGGTATTTCTATAGTTCTGTATTATTTTTATTTGAATATCTACTTAGAAAATGTTTTGCTGTACTCAAATCTGGACGCGTATAAATCATTACATACATTAAGCATCCGATATGATTTTGAAAAGGGCGTCATATTTGTTATCTGAATTTAAATCATTATAATTTATACTATTTTCAACTGGTGTGTTTACAGCATCACGATCACTGATGTTAAATTAATTTAAAATCGTTTTTATATATAAACTCTAATTAAGAATAAGTACATCATTATGTCATTATTTCATAATTTCACAATTTCATTATTTCATTATTTTATAATTTCATTATTTCATTATTTCATAATTTCATAATTTAATTATTTCATTATTTCATTATATACATCGTAATTACATCTTATTATAATTTTTTATTCCATGAAATAGTTTAATTTCTTTTAAATATGTCATTCTGAATTTATTCATTAAATAATTTTTAAAATTATTCATTGTGTGAATATCGGTTGTAACGATTACTAAGTCATCTACGTAGAATACAACATATATATTCTTAGATGTTTCTCCTTTATTGAAATGTATATGCAACGATCAACCAATGTTGGTCTTCCAGATATTTTTCTGATTTTTCATTATCAGATTTCTGAAGTTCTGCTGATTTGTTACGAACATCACGTTCATCAGTTTTCTTGGAATTTTCTATAACAATTCCTTCCAGAATTTTTTTCTGATTTTCCATTATCAGATTTCTGAGGCTCTACTTCCAGATATTTTCCAGACTAATAATGGTCTTCCAGAAATTTTTCTGATTTTTCATTATCAGATTTCTGAAGTTCTACTGATTTGTTACGAACATCACGTTCATCAGTTTTCTTGGAATTTTCTATAACAATTCCTTCCAGAATTTTTTTCTGATTTTCTATTATCAGATTTCTGAGGCTCTACTAATTTGTAACGAACATTACGTTCATCAGTTTTCTTGGAATTTTTATTACAATTCCTTCAAACCTCATTTCTGGTCTTGAATTCAAAAAATTTATTTCATCAGCTATCACATCCCTTGCTACAATAAATTTTTCTGAGTCTACATCCCATATTTTATAATAAAATTAAAATTAAAACATGTTAAGTTAATTAATTAAGTTAAAACTGCTTCTCCCCAAATTACTTCCTTCAGTTTATCTCACTTATCAAGGTAGTACTTTTTCAGTAATTGTTCTAATCATTCTTTCTCCATTTAATAATAGAGTATGAGGAACTGTTAAATGATAGCTGGTTTAATTATATTTGCAATAGTCCTTCATTTCATTCGATAAATACTTTCGACCATAATCACAATATAAATTAACTATTTTTAAATTAAAATGAGTTTGACTTTTTTTTTTATAAAGTCTTTGAAATAGAAAATACACCTGACTCTAATACTATTAAATATGTAATGCAGTAGTGCGCAAATTCGTCTACAAATAATACAAAATAATTTTTACCATCTAATGGCGAAGGAGTGATTGGTCCGCAAACATCTAAATGAGCAATAAAAAGTGGTTTTTTTATATGATTTTTATTTTTACTTTTCTGAAAAGGTAGTCTTGCTTGTTTGCCAAAAATATAAGCTTCACAAATATTATCATTTGGTAGAATACTATCAATTAATTTAATATCATCGACCATCTTATTATTTTTCATTTCAATAATTTTCGATTTGTCCATATGTCCAAGTCTTTGATGCCATCAACTATAATTATTGTTTATCGCATTAGAGACTTTTTATGATATAATTTATTAATAATGAATCCTATAGGAATCAAATTATTTATGGGCTTACCGACAAAAATTATTTTATCATTTTTAGTAACTTCAATTCCATTTGCATTGAAGTGAATGAATACTCATCTGTGCTTTCTGCATGTTGCTGACAGATAGTAAATTTTGCGGCACCTCCGAACAACATAAGCCGTCCTTCAGAATATCTTTATTCCTTCCTTGCTGGTAATATTCAGGATACTTCTTTTAAGTGAAACTGTCAAGTTTTATTATCTCCTGAATATTGCTGTTCATTTTTCGTATAGAATCTGCGATCCTTTATACGATGATTTTCTCTGCCATATTGGAAAACCATATCAAGACTGCAAAACTGTTTACGCCGTATCATTGGCTTTCACGAAACCCAAAAAAGAATCCGACAGATACTCCACTATTACACCTTTTGCAATTCGTTCACACTTTTTCCATTCTTCTGTCATTACTGCAGGGACTTGCTCATCAAGAACATGCAGTAGATCAAGTTCAGATAGAAGAGATCGAATTTTAAACTTCCACACACTATAGTTATCACAGTTAAAAGGATTAATATTCCTTTTTATTTTAATGGATTCCATTTTTCACTTACTAGAAAAAGACTGTTTTTTGTTCTGTATTTGAGACAGTTTTATTTTATTACTAGATTACACTATACACAAAATCATGGAAAGTTTACTCGCGAAATCTGGGCCGATAACCTATTGAATTTTTATTAAATATAGTAGGTGGAATGTTAAAATAAAGATACACGAAATACTCTTTTAACATGAACTTTATTTAAAACGAGGAAAGAAAAGATGTCTGTTCAAACGAAAGGACAACGCAAGACTCTGCAAGCTGCAACTCTGCAAGCCCTTGTGAGAAGCTTAAAACCTATATAAAAATATCAGGCATCTAAACAATAAACTCATAAATCATTTGCCACGCAGGGTAGCAAAGACGCAGCTCGTAATAAGACCCAGTGGACACATATGTTTACATCCTTTTATGCTACTCTCCAATATTTAGTTTCAAGTATTTTTTGCTTTATTATTTATAGAAGGCTAAAATAATCTAATAGGCTGAATTAATACTGAAATAGTGAAAAGCGTTAAAAACTTTGTATATAGTAATAAATAAACGATATTATATGAAATAATAGATCGTTTTTTAAAAATTATTTTAAACAAAATTTGGAGATCTACTTGAAATAAATTTTTTACATTCTATGTATTTTTGATTTAAAACTATCATTTTATGAGCAAAAATTAAATTTAAAAAGTACTTGTTCCATATATTGGCTATAACTTGGGTTGATAGCAGCTCGAAATTTTCATAATGAATTGCGTTTTCTCGATAATTATTAACTCTAAAGCAAAAAAGGATAAAACATAAAAAATATATTTTAATAGGATCTAATCTTTTGTTCTAACAATTTTTTTCTAAACTCAAAATTATTCCACAAAACTTGGTTTTTATCATGTTTTTAACATTTTCACAAAATGTGGGTGCCTGGCATTGCTACCTCCAGAACAATTGACGCAGCGGACGATCACTACGCTTTAGAGGACATTGAAAAGAATCATTTAAACTAATTTTCGGCCAAAGATAAATATATAACAAAAATGTTTCTGGTTCCCAGACAAAGATTACATTGGTTAAGAAATAAATAAACACTTTAGTATACATTATCGTGTTATTAAGCAAATAAGCGATTAATTGTACGTTGTTTAGACATTATATGTAATATTCTATTAATATTGTTTAGGTATTTGCTGGTACAAACTGCAACATATCATATGCTTGGATTAAGACAGAATAGTGATATAATTTATAATCCTATTCCTCTTTATCACATGTCAGGAGGAATAGTAGGAACTGGCTGTGCACTGGTCAAAGGAGTACCAAGTGTTCTTAGAACCAAATTCTCTGTTACTGCATATTGGACTGATTGTATTAAGTACAACTGCACGGTTAGTATCATTTATGCGATTATCTTATGTATCAGCATGTAAACTATGCATATCCTTACATTCATTTCAGATATCTCAGTACATTGGAGAAATGTGTCGATACTTGCTATCCGCGTCACCACATCCAGAAGATGTCACCCATCCTGTAAGACTAATGGTCGGCAATGGCATGAGACCACAAATTTGGCGCAACTTCGTCGATAGATTTAAAATTGAGCAAGTCAATGAAGTTTATGGCTCTAGCGAGGGCAACGCTAATATCAGTAAGTTATTTGCATAATGTAGCTGACTTTACAAAAAATTTGTGTATATTTTTTAAACCTGTAATCATTTTTAATGCATGCTCGCCTTCTTTTTAAAGCAGCATTGAATGTTAAAAGTTATTTTATATCAGTTAAAACATTTTTTTCCCGCACTCGGGGCGCAAAATACGATTTTCTGCAGCTGTCTAGAGGGAGCAAAATACTACTTTTCCTCCCTAGGGAGGAAAAGTGTTTATGGCCGATTCCCGACCAATCAGAAAGCAGAATTTTACTTTTCCTCCCTTGGGAGGAAAAGTGAATGAACGGAATCGTGTAGTTCGGTAGGATTCTCAGTTTTCCCTGTGCAACATCTGGCATTTATGATGTTTAGACTTACGAGTATATGCGCCAGTCGACTGCGGGTTCGACCTTTTTTTTGCACTTTGAGTTAGGTATTCAAGATTTTAAAATGAAATAAAATTTATATTCTATCTGAAATTTATTATAAAAATTCTTATGTTTTGTAAGTATTAAAAATTATCAATATCTTTTTTTGAATTAGTTTTAATTTTAAATTCTATTTCTTATGCAATTTAATTTTTTTAAATTTAAATTTGAGCGTATTGCCGTTCAATTTTTTGTGCATTTCTTTGAGAAAGAAAAAGCGCCCTCGTATGGGAAAATAGTATGTGACACACGGGAGCAAAGGCGTTTTCGGACTCGGGTAATTTGACGCCCTCGCTTCGCTCGAGCAGCAAACATACCCTCGTTGGAAAACGTCTATTTTGCTCCCTTGTGTCACAATGTACTATTTCCAATCTTTATTTTTAATATTTTTAAATCGCTTCTAACAAATCTAATTCATAATACTCTTTTTAGTAAATGTTGATAACACAGTTGGTGCTGTTGGTTTTGTACCATCAATTTTACCACAGTCACTTCACCCAGTTGCTATCGTGCGTGTAAATCCAGATACATGTGAACCTATTAGAGGAACTGGTGGATTTTGCATAAGAGCGGAAACAAGTGCGTAAATTATTATAAAATAATATATAACATGTGTAATTCTTATAAATAAAGACAAAGTATATACCAATTGGACTAACTTTTTCTTTATTGCAGATGAACCAGGTATGCTCATAGGTTTAATAAAGCAAGGTAATGCATCAAGAGAGTTCAATGGATACTTGGATAAAGAAGCATCAAAGAAAAAGATAATAGAAAATGTATTTGTTCAAGGAGATAAAGCATTTCTAACAGGTATAAAATCAATAATCGTGTGCACATGTAAATAAAGCTAATTTTTGTAATAAAACAAAATTCAAATTTTAAACTGCTACTTAAGCCTTGACGAAGACTCTAGAAATTCAGTATGTAGTGAATTTTGCAGTCGCAGTTTGCCTAGAAGTATAGTTTGAATAATTAGGGTAACAAAAAAAAATCATTGTGATAATAAGTTTACCTGCTCTTCATACGATTAAAAAGAATAAAATATAATCATTTTGTGAGATTTGAAAATTCTTTAAAAAATACTTGAAATATAAAATTTTATGCATCGTTTCATTATTTTATTACAATCAATGTTGACATTTTATGTTGTAGAATTGCTTAACTATGTATTGCATTAATTTAGTTTTATTACTGAGTTTTTCTTAATATAAATTTTAGTGTTAATGTGTTGAACTTTTAGATACATTATAATTATATAATGATCAGATATTCTGTATAATATCCATTTGAAATGATGGAATACTGGCCAAAATATTAATTTAAATAATTGGATATTTTACATAATATTCAGCATTGATCAGAATGTCAAAATTTTACTTTTGACCGTCATATACTGAATCTAAAATGAAAATGTGAAAGCATTTCAATGTTTTCAATATTTATAGGTGATATATTGGTGCAAGATGAATACGGTTACTTCTATTTCAAGGATAGAACTGGTGACACATTTAGATGGAAAGGGGAAAATGTAGCAACCGCTGAAGTTGAAGGTGTAGTTAGTAATGTAGCAGGTTATAGGGACACTACTGTATATGGTGTTCAGGTAAATTTTAACTTATATTACACAATAAGTACGTATTATTATGAAATAAAATTTAAAAAATTAAGTTTATTTATGGATGATATTGATTGTAAATTTTTAGCCTTTGAAGAAATTGAATCTGTATTCTTCAGAAATAGAATTTTCATGTCCTGTACAGTTATATAAGTTTAATACTTAATTTCTATCTATAAATTTGTACCTTATAATTATTAGAGATTTTCTAATTTGAACAAGCTAAAAGCTTAAAATATGTAACAATATATTATTGTATTACATGTATATTTAATGGCTTATTGATAGGTTCCTGGAATGGAGGGTAGAGCCGGAATGGCAGCAATTGTCGATCCTGATAGCCTTTTGGACTTTAAAGCTCTTGCTGAAGGTTTAGACAAAGCTTTGCCATCATACGCACGACCAATTTTCCTACGAATCGTAAAGGAACTTGAACTTACTAGTACATTCAAACTCAAGAAAATCGATTTACAAAAAGAGGGTTTTGACCCTAATAAGATTCAGGATAAAGTGTACTTTAGATCTGGTAACAAAGAGTATGTCGAAGTAACGCCCGAGCTGTACGAGGAGATCATTTCCGGTACAGCAAAGTTGTAAAATGGAATTTAAAAGAAAAAAAAATCCGATCAACAACCATTTATATATAAAACACAAAAACAGTCACACCAAATAGGGCTTCTTCGTTTGCCGACGGGTTTTATATGCAAATGAATGCGTGTGAGCTTGCACGCGATGAGAGTGCATGGATACTGAGAAGACTATAAAAATAAATCAATGCATTCTATTATACACAAAGTACGTGCCCTAAACGTGTTAAACGATTGAGATTTCTTGACATACCCTTCGTGATATTTTACTTAAAAAAGAATGAGGAAAAATGAAAATGAAGTGAATATTTAAAGAGAGAAAAATAAGAAAAAAATTATTCACAATAACATTTCCTTTATTTTATATACACTACTCTTACTACTACTACTACTATAGTAGTTCCTTCAACTCGAGTAACGGAGATCATTTGTATTTTTGCGATACTCACCCATGATTTAAAGAAAGGAGCAAATTTTAAAACAAAAAAGGAGACAGGTAGCAAGGAAAAAACCTAGAAAGAATGACCGAAAAAGTGCTAGAGCAAGATTGTCGATACGGAAAACATTGATGAGGTAATTTTCTGGCACTGGGAGATAAATTTTTTTATAAATGAGACACGAAAATGCGAATTAAGAGGATAATTTAATTTGCAAAGCGACATCAGCTCTCTAGTGATTCTTGTAGACACTTTATTAGCAAATGTGCGATGATTATGCACAATAATAACGAATTCGATTGATGATAGTGACATATTATTAGCGAATTTGTTACACTATTGATTTTTGAATTAGGAATTTTTATTTGCCATGAATTCGGATCGCAGGTACACATTTTTTGTAAAGCAAGAAATGATTGCAGTTAGTTCGATTTTTTAGAATTATTAAAAAAAATCTATTTCTGCTCTTTTTAGACATTTGGGTATAAAATAATTTTGCGTCAATAAGTTTCATTCAGTATACTTGTTTCTTTTTTATGGAAAAAATCTATCTAGATAATATATTTATTCATATATTAAAATACATTATTCTTTTGTAATTAAAAAATAATTGAAAACTAATAGCAGAAAATATTTTCTTAGCACTTACAATTAGTAAGGAAAAACGTCATACAAACAAAATTATGTTGGAGATGCAAGTATAAATTTAAAATGAAATTGTTTATCATATATTGTTCTTTTTACAAAGCAATAAAAATTACTTTTATTAACTATTATTATTAACTACGTGTTAAAAGGATGTGTGAAAAAATTGTAGTCCATGATTTGTTTGTTGAAGTGATATTAAGTAGGGAAATTTATTAATTTTTTAAAAAGTAATTCATTCTTGATTGCCGCATCCTTGTCTCTGATATTATTTCGTTGAGTTGTTACGATGTAGGTTTCAACAAGAGTTAAGCATGTGTCTCGATCTGTCACATTATCACAAAACTTGTATAAGTAAATTCGCATGTACTTTTTAATAGGAAAAAATAATATAATGAAGGTTATTTTAGTTTTTATTTCTGATAATAGATGTTATACGTGTATGTGTATATGTGTATATATATATATATATATATATATATATATATATATATATATATATATTCGTAGTACATATGAGCACTGGAATTTGCGAATCATTGTAAAATATATAAATGGAATATACATCGAGATGAAGAATGGACTTTTTCGTATAATAGTGAGAATCGAACAATCTTTTCTAAGTGATTTAAAATTTTGGCCACTATAAGATTTTATTTAAGAACGAAATGGAAACAAGTTTCTTAAAATTAATTCAATTGATACTGTATTAAAAGATCCTTACTTCCTTACCATAAAAATATAAAAATAGCATTAAAGAAGGATGATTTATAAATTAGAATAGTATTAAAATGATCGTTGTCAAATTTATATTATCTAAAAAAAGCTTAACTGTTCTGTTATAAATAAAACAAAATATTGTTAAAAAATCAATTGTATGTAAATCAGAATTTATTGCTTTTGATTATACTCATAAAATTTTGTAATAAAACTGTGAACTCAAAAGGCCACTGATGAACTATTGACGAAAGTAATTTACTTAAGGGGACTTTAGAGAAATTATTGTATGTAAGGTAAGACTGAATGTTGTGAGTGATTTGTTGATATTTTTTGTTTTATGTAAATAAAAAAAAAAACAATTTAAATCGTATTTTATTGTTATAGTATTGGTTATTTAACCTTTTTGCGTTCTATCATAATAAAATAAATAGAATTCAACGTTTTACAATTCAAAATTCTAATTACGTTGACTGATATAAAACAAACTACTAAATATATTTGTAGATCTTACAGTTTTGGTTATAAGCTAATATAATTATAATAACAATCAGACTATCCTATTTATAATCACAGTCCAGTATTTTTACAATTTAATTTAGTCTAGTTGACAATTTATAAAACAAAAAAATTTATTTCGAACATTTAACAAAATTTTAGCGAAATTCCTTACAATTCATGAACTGCATTTTATATACATATACAGTATTTAATGGTAATCAGTCTAGTGTTTAAAGAAAATCATTTTGCTGTTTTTGCATTTCGTAGGAACATAACATACTAAAATGTCACTAAAAATCAAATTTAACTCAACAGTTGTTTAAAAATTAGGCCTATTGCCTACAGTAAAGTTTATTAAATTTAATTATATATGATATTAAAATAGAAACGTTAAATTGTTCTCTCTCTCTCTGTCTCTCTCTCTCTCTCTCTCTCTCTCTCTCTCTCTCTCTCTCTCTCTCTCTCTCTCTCTCTCTCTCTCTCTCTCTCTCTCTCTCTGTGTGTGTGTGTGTGTGTGTGTGTGTGTGTGTGTGTGTGTGTGTGTGTGTGTGTGTGTGTGTGTGTGTGTGTACACATCAGTTTTACGGTCTCTTATTTTACTGTTTTACTGTATTTTGAATAAAACTTAACGTATACATGATGAAAAAAGTCATGTTAAGATTATATAAATGATTCATACTATTTTAAATAAATTTGTACTTTAAATGTGAATATATTGAAATTTATATAAGGTTCATATTTTTAATACATAATATTTGATGCATTCATTGTCTTCAGTTACGCGAATTGGTTATCATTTCCATCGTAATTCTGATTCAAAAAGTTTTTGTTAATGCTAATGGTTTGAATTTTTTTCAATGCAAATTCTAAAGTACGTTGGATTTGCAAATATATATATATATATATATATATATATATATATATATATATATATATATATATTATAAATTAATTATATTAGCAAACAAAAAAGGAATAAAAATGATGTTGAGATCATAAAAATAAAGTGAGTACTAGAACTAGTCGCAAATCTTCAAATGTATAAAAATAAATTTGAAGCATTAAATTGCTAAGCAATGGATATGTTGATATTTCAACAAGACCATCTTTATCTAAATTCAAAAATTAATGACTTCATAAGACGGTTTGAAATCAAGGTACAAGGATCCAAAAATAGTAATAATTCAAAAAAAATAATTAAAATAATAATAAAAATTGTAAATATTCGTTGTAAGACTACTTCAAAAGACTCCAGTTGTTTTTTGGTTCATATTTTTGCTACTGATAATTTTTATAACTATTTAAAATTTATTTAGAAAATTTTGGAAGTATTGTATGTTGATATTGACCTTATATTATCACTGAATCAGGCAATAAGAAAAAAGAAAATAAGAACATTCATAAAAATTATTTAGTGTTTATTATATTGCCATAATAAACTACAATTTTTTACTTTAATAAAAAAGGTTGATTTAATATTAAAAAAAACTACCATTTAAAAATGTAGAAATTGAATCTATCAAAATGTTCTACAAATAGTTTTAAATTTTGTTACTTTTGATTTTACATTTTTGTGGGAGCAATCTCTGTATCAGTTCAGAATTGTTTTGAAAGCGTTGAAAAATAGCATATTAAGATAACTGCATCTAGTATAACTATATCATGTATGAGCTTTGACCAAATCAATCGAGGCTTCATGCTATTATAAAAAATTACACTTTTAAATTTATTATAAAACATAGTAAATTTCTTAATATTAATTTATGTGAAAAATTGTATAAAAAATTATAATTTCTTATTGCATTACAACTACAACAAAGATTTTAATTTAAGATCATAATCTCTACTAGCTTCAAATTAATTTTTCTGAATAGTTGATATGTTTATCCACTATTTGTTATAAATAACATTTAATTTCTAATCAATTTAATAAAGAAAATACATCTTTTAAATTATCTTTCGAAAATTATTTTTTTCTTGTATTTCTCGAATTTACCTTATTATTTTTTGGCGAAAATTTATTATTTAAAATAAGTTTAATACGAAAATTAAACTTAATATTTATTATGCAATTTTTTATGTTGCTTCTAAGATAATTTAAAAATCGCTGGAGCCGTTTTAACCATCAATTTATTAATATTTAATATTTTATATGTACATATACATGTATTCTTAAAGTTTGAAGGCATTCAATTTAATTTAAAAGTGTAAGTTATACTTTTATATACTCTTAGAACATTTTTTAAATATTTTATTTATATAAAAAACTTGCTAAAATAGAGTAATGATATTTTCCTATTTTAAAATGTTTTAAAACAATTTGCTGAAGCACATTATTGAATATTAATAGCTATAATATTTACATTTCAAATTCAAATAAGCTAATTGAGAATTATCTTTACTTACAATCTAAAATACTGTTTTATTTTCGAGCACGAGTTTAGTTACAATTTTTAAAATTAGCTATATATTAAACAAATAATCATCACATTCTCTATTCTCTGTGTTAAACAATTATGGCTTTTAAATTTTATTATAATAAAAATAAATTAAAAGTATATTACTATTTTCATATTATTCATACGATGCATTTAATGAAATAAGAATCATGATTGTTATTTAACTTCTTTCATCTTCACAAGGACCAAATATCAAGCTTTTTGTACGTGCGCAATGAAATCTAAAAAGTCAATTTAAATAATCAACTGGCAAAGGATATTATAATGAAAACTTATTTACAAAAATATGAACATTTGAACATGCTATATTTTTTAACAAAGCTTAATTATATTACCTCCATTAATTAAGGTAACAGATGTTATTTCAACTATACAATTCTAAAGTTTTTTGGCTTGGCGTTGACCAAAGTATTGGAATTGTACAAATAACAATTTAAAGTACTTTTCAGTCAAAAAAAAAAGGTTTATTTTACTATCAACTTGGCGGAATGGCTTTTGCCGTTTGACCAATCCCAAGATCAGGTCTAGTTCCAAACCAAGACATTTTCCATTCTAAAGTTTCTTGTAACAGTCTTTCTTCCTCTGGTGAGAAATGAAGAAGTGTTGCTACTGCTCTAGTTAAATGCAATGCCTAAAATTATTAAAAAGATCACCATATTATTAGTTTACACACAGTTTTATAGACTTTATATAAACAAGAACATTTATTTTAAATAATTGTTAACCTCGTATTCTCGACTAGTCAGAAACTTAATCAGAACATGTTTGAGATATTTAAAATTAACATCTTCTTCTCTTGTGTTATAGTGTTTGGCAGTAAGTGTTTTAGATGAACTGGGGTTAAGAATAGCTGCAGCTGGTTCAACACGTGGTTCAGCATCCTTATCTAGTGATGATGAAGGTACCCTGAATTCCCGTTGAAGTGTTTTTTTTATATCTGCCAACCGTTGTTGAAGAATTTTGATAGTCTGTAGATGAATTAAATTTTAATATTATTAATAATTTTTTTTATTTTGTAAAACAATAATTAATTGTTTATAAATCATTTTAAAGTTTTCACTCATTATAATATTTAAATATTAAATAATTAAATCTTGTTTTCAAAATAACGATATTTATTTTTTTTTGTATTTCAAGTAAAAAAATTATACTCTTAAAACTATTAAATTAAAATCAATATTTTAAATTAAGTAAATTCTTTATAACTTTAAAGTTATGAAATATGAAATAATGTTTTATTAGTATACTTCACGTGACAAAGAATCACAGGCAAAAATGGAATCCACATTAATGTAAAAAAAAATTTCTTAAAAATTTCACAAATATAAATTTAATTTACATAAACATCATTTTAACTATTAAATGAAATTCAGTTTAGATAATGAATGAAATAAGAAGATTTTTATGGTTTATATTACTTATTATTATTATTTATTTACTTAATAATTTATTATTGTTTACCTTATTTTTTTCACTTAATTGTTCTTCTAAATCTAATAAATTTGTCTTTAAAGCTTTCTCATTACTTTCTGATGATTCAGTATCCTGTTTTAATTTTTCAAGCACTTGAATTCTTTGTAAAGCCTCTTCCAACCTTTGTTGAATTTCTTCAATATCTTTGTTTTTACTTTTAAGTGTCTCTTCTAGCTTATCTAAGTAATTTTGTAATTCTGTATTTTCTAATGTTTGTGTTTTAGTTTCTTTTTTAGCAATTTGAATTTCTTGAGAAATTAATGCCGTTCTTAGTAATGCAGAATCTTTTTCACTCCTTTCTTTTTCCAAATTAAGATTTAAATTTGCTTTTTGTACTTGTTCAAATTCTAATGCTTCTTTCAACCTGTCTACTTGTAACTGTAACAATAAATTTTGTGATTTCTCTTCTTTATAAAAAAATTGAATTTCAATTAATTTAGATTCTTTATGTGCAAGTTTATTTGTAGTTTCTTCTAGAAGAGATTTTTGTTGCATAATTTCTTCTGTTGAGCGATCCTGGTAATATAAAGAAATATTATAAGTATTTAAATTAAATTATTTTTTTATTAATTGATAGTAAAAGTAATAAATATAGTTTTAAAAATATTGCAAAAATGACAAAATGTTCTATAGATTTAGTACAAGACACATTAAAATTATGTTTAAATTCAATATTTAGAAATATAAAAATATTTAGCTTTGAGAACAGAATGTGTAAATGATAAAATAAAAGTAACTTAAACATAAATATAGCTAAAATAAAAGGTATAGTCTAAATAAGCAAAGTAAATTGAAGATATATTTTTCTCTTTATTTAAGGAATAAAAAATACATACAAATTATTATTACATAATACATTTTAACAAACTAATTAATTAGATCAATTATGTAAATAATATATTTATAATAGAATATTATATATTTCAATCTTGTAAAGAAAGCATTTACTACATATAGTTTTTCTACTTTTACCATGCTTGATAAAAACAATGTAAAAATGTATGAAAATCCTGAAAGGCGAGATAAAAATAAATAAAGAATTTTGTAAAGCAACTAATGAAACACTAATATACTTTGCAAACTCAAAAGTGCTTATAAAAGTGCTTCTCAAAAATGCTTATAAAATAAATAGTATTGGAAAAAGAAGACACAGATAATTGCTATTTTTAGTCGAAATATGAAATGTGGATATTACGACGAACGATGAGTTGCCAAAGCAAACTTTTTTTTTTTAAAAATTGTATGTGTTACGGTTGCTGTACTATAATTGTCAAAAGAATAAGCTGGTCCAGATGCCTAACCTGTGTCCATGCTATAACATTTTTATACATTTTAAACTCTAGTTCATGCATGTTTTCATTGCATATCTCAGCAACTCACAATTTGTCTTTTGAATTCTTCAACCTCATCATCGACATTAGCCCGGAGTTCTTTTAGTTCCGTGGCCATTTCATCGATGTCTTCCGCCATACGCAAAAGTTTAGTATCTTTTCTTGCCATTACAACATTGTTTACCTCAATTTCCAATTCCAGATCCTTGATTCTCTGCTTTAACTCCTCCTTTTCTTGCTCGACTCTCCTTCTCTCTAAACCCTCTTCACCAGCTTGTCTACTAAGTCTACCGACTTGAGTTTCTAAACTTGATATTTTTCCAGACCAACTAGTCTTTATGTCTGAGAGATGAAGATGAGTTTCCTCAAGCTTCCTCTCCCATAGCGTCCTCTCACGCAACAGATCTGCTATTCGATCATCAACAGTCACTTGATCATTTGATTCTAAGGATATTCTTTGTTCAAGAATAAAAATTTTGTCTTTAAGATGCCGAACATTTTCTTCCATCTGTGCTAGCTGATTAGATAACTGCGCCTTCTCTCGCTGAGTGGAGTGGCGTAAAGACTCCATGTCATCCTGAAATGAAAAAAAAGTTATCAATAAAAGTAGATCTACATATATACATGTAAAACCTTAATTAATCAATAATATTAAAATGTTTTTAGTATAGTATGTTTCATTAAAATTTAATATCAAATTTTATTGTCTTTGGATGTTTAATTGAAAAGAAACACATTGTATAAAGTAAGCTAAATAAAATAATAATAAATGAAAAAGCACCCAGAAAATACCAAATGCAAATATTACATTTAAAAGTAAAATTAAATTTTTTAATAATATATAATTAGTTATGTAATATCCAATAATAATATATATCATATTTTTCTACCTATTATAAGCTTTCGATGATCTTGCACATTAATTTCTAATTTACAAGCAGAATTGTAACTAAGCTATAATACATACCTCAAGCATTATCATCAGTAGCAGCAAAAAATTCACTTGAGATTGAAATATACTCCAAAATTCTTGATAGTCCAACAAATTATATCTTCATGCTTTTTTTTACACAAAATATTATTCAGCTATAGCTTTTATGGTCCATAACTCTTAAAACATCAGTTTGCCAGAACTTTGTCATGATATAAAATGAATATAATTTTAGTTAGAGCAATTAATTATGGTACTCTGGCTAAACTATTTTATTGAGCGATGGAACATATTAATCATTGTCACTTTTGAGTGCGATTTCCAGTAAATCCCGAATGTAATGTGAAATGTTAATGGTTAAAGAGTTTTATGGGAACATAGGCACAAGGGGAAAAGTGCAGAAAAAATAGACATTATGACATAACACAAAGCAATGTAAATAAAATTACAAATGCTTAAACAGCATAAATTTAATATAGTTAAAAATATAATAAAATTAGAATTAACATAAATTCAAATAAAATTTTTTTAAATTAAAGTGCATTATTACAAGTATATTTAGTGCCTCAGTAACTTATACATCTGTTCAAAACTAATAGTATAGTAGAAATTATTATAAACACATATGATAGTTTACTATTTAAATTAAATTAATAAATATTTTTATCGGTCTTACAGTCCTTATAATATAATATATTAACTAAAATAAAGACATTCAGACTGTCCTTGTTTATTATCACCCCAAAGAATCTGAAATAAAACTTATTATTAAATTTAATTAGATTAAAAATTAAAACTAATAGATTAAAATAATAATAAAATAAAATAATATAAAATAAGATAAAGTAAAAATAAAAATAAAAAAAATAATAAACTATATTCTATGTTAGCAAAGAACAATCTGACTGCCCCCACCACCTTATTTTCTCCTTTGGTACTTGACTTAGTTCAGTTAGCTCAGTTTAGTTCCTAAGGATGAACCATAACAGTTTGAAACATCGAGCACCAAAGAAGAAAATAAGGTGGTGGGGCCAGTCAGATTGTCCTTGACTAACATAGAATGTAGTTTATCATTTTTATTAATATTATTTCATTTTCTTTTATTTTCTATTATTTTATTTTATTATTATTTTGATTTATTAGTTATAACTTTTAATCTAATTAAATTTAGTAATATATTTTATTTCAGATTCTTCGGGGGTGATAATAAATAAGGACAGTCTAACTGTCATTATTTTAGTTAATATATTGTATTATCAGGACTGTAAGACCGACAAAAATATTTATTAATTTAATTCAAAACAGTCGACATACGTAAGTACAATTTTTAATTTTACTATTTAAATTATCACTAAACACTAATAAATTTAATTTTGTGTTCACAAATTAAAAAAGAAAATTATAACACAAAAACAATTATTTTATATTACTCACTTGTATATTATTTAATTCATCCTCATAACGCCTCAGCCTTGACAGTTCTGTTTTTAAATTTTCAATTTCACTCAATGAATTTTTTAACCGTTGAGATTTTTCTTCAACTTCTTGTTCTTTAGCAAGTAACTAAAAATTTAGAAAGCAAAAATTAAAGTATCTCTATAAACACCTCTACAAAATATGTCTATAATATAAAAAATAAAATCAAAATTAACTTACAAGATGTTTAATTTTAGCCATTTCTTGAGTTTGGAAACCTTCCATTTGTTCTGCATTTTCTTGAAAAATATACAGTTTCTTTTTATATTCTAAAACATATTTTTATCAATTGCTGTCCATTTATTAATTTTAAAAATATCAAAAAACTATACTGAATATTAATTTACTTTTATTCATTTTTAGCTAAGATTAATGAAAAGATTTTTTCTATATTTTCATATTTTACATTATTTTATAATTAAGAATTATTATTTATTTTTCTAATATTTAATTTAATTATATATACTATAATCTATATAGTAGAATACCTTCCGCATCATTTAGTGCTGTTTCTAATGCAGCTTTGGCATTTTCTGCCACTAATCTATCTTTTATAAGTTTGGCTTTCTCTTTCTCTTGTATTTCAATAATTTTTTTCCATTCTTTTTCTTTTTCAAGCATTTTAATACTATGCTCTTCTTCTTGTTTTTCAAGTTTCTTAATCAGTTCAGCCTCTTTTTTTTGAAATCTTTTCCTCCATTCATCTTCTTTCCTTTCCAACCGCTTAATATCTTTTACTGATAACAGAGTTCCATCTTCTAATTTTAAATCAAAACTATTTTCTTGTTTTATATGGATAGGTGTAGGAGATGTAGTATTATCCTCCCTATATCCATCCAGTGAAATTTGAGAGCCGCTAACACTACTAGTGGAACCAGTCTAAAAATCATAACAAGGTATTGCTGGTAAAATGCTTATTTAAAAAATATTTAAATTACTTAATGTAAAAACAGCAATAAATTAAAATAACAATAGTTCATTTGATTGTGTACCTGAGAAACATGCTTATTGAGACTTCGAACACTGCCAACATTACGGATGACTGTGGATATATCACTACCAATTTCTTCTTTTATTTTGTTTTTCAGATTTGTAAACATGACGTTGTGCTTAAACAACCACGGTAATAATTCGACGAAAAAAAGGGAGTGTTAATCTTAACAATGTAATGTTGCATTGAACCACCTGTCAGCGTCACACGTATCACTTTGTGCGGTAGACGTATATAAATTACTAAGTTGCACGGATTAGAATCTTTTATACTTTAGTGGTCAGGACAATCGTCTCTGAGAAGGCTTTGCTCCGTTTTTTAAGCAATTGTTTCAGCAAAACAGTAAATGTTAGAATGGTCAAGTCTGTGAGCACTCATTTCGACAAAGCGATTAAACACTCCAACTCCGTTATCATGAAAAAGATAATGATTAGCTCTATAGTTAGCATGAATCTAAACACCTCCGTTTTTCTCATTACCATGTTTTAAACACATCTTATATATATATATATATATATATATATATATATATATATATTTATATATAATTATACTTTTTTTCTTCAACTTTGTCGCGTACATAAGATAACTTAAGATTACTTTGGAATTGCATGTGTACGTGAGTTCGCTACATTGACAGAGACCAGGAGACGCCCACCATACTAGGCCGCACACTATTGGTCACCGTTATAAAGCGCGAAAAATTCAAAAAGCCTCAGGGTAGTATAGACTCGAAAAGGAATTTCGAGCCTACGAGCACCAATAACACCCACAATATTACATAAACAACTTTGCACGCTAGCGCATTGCACAAAACAAATACTAATATTACGAGAAGTATCTTTATAGCAGTTTCTATATTTTCTCGAGACATGTTATTTGCGAACTTTTATACTTATTTTGGAAAAAATAATTTGAAAAATACCGAAAAGTATTATTTGTACATAAATGAAAAAAGCAAAAAATTAAAATTCTAAAAAAAGGTTAGTACATTCAGATAAAATTATGGAGACGCGATTTTCAATGGCAATTTCAAGTCGTAAATCGAAAATTGAAGTATACACAGTTTACATACTATAAAAAACCAAAATAAGAATGTATTATAATTTAAACAGACGATACAAATGATCCTATAATGGACCCTTCAAATTTAAATATTTTGCAAATAATATTATATTGGAAATCAAAACTTCGTATAAAATGAACAAACCATTTACAAACCGAACAGCTCCATACCTCTGGCGGAAGTAAAAATCGATTGCAGTGCCTGATTTTTAATATATTGTGGAATTTTATGGAACTTCAAATGTACGGTAAAGCTTATTCTGTTTTATCGGCTTTTCCGGTATCATCAAGGCCGTAATAGCAGAATTATGAAAATTATAAATGACCCATGGAACATTTTTATTTTATAATATTTATACATACAAGTAGTGTAGGAACTAGCGAGTGATCGTTTTGTCAGAAGAAATTCATATAAATATATATCTGAATATAAAGGTTGAGCAGAATGTGAATATATATCTGCATTTACTGCATCAGACATCATAATTCTTTATTTGATTTTTTGTGGAATTGAATATTTTCCGCAACGCCAATTATTCAAAAAATCAGAAATTAAAATGATCACTTTTTATCTACAGAATTAATAACCTGTATTATAATCGTAATAAAATCGTAGATTTCGGTTTACTCCCTCAATATCACGAATAGAAGGATGAAATAAAGTTCATTCGATTTATTATTTAATTCTACATCCGGACTGACCCAAGTTTGTTTTATACTTTACGTATAAAATTTATAATATTTGTTATTTGATGTTACTGCAATCTACAAAGCAGCGATTTCTATGGTACAGACGACATTTAGATACAAATATTCTTATTTTTTCAACTAACTTTGAAAAATATTATAAAAGCAGTAAGGCTCATTCCGGTTGTATAATTTTTAAAAAATTTAGATAAAATTTGTTTCAACATTGTAAATCATAAAATGAGAACGCCAAATGAAATCTGCGATTTACACATTTTCATTTCCGTTTTAATAGTCCATTAGGGCGCTGGGATCGCAGTATTGTGCGAGCGTCCCTACTTCAATAAGCGAGAATAGGGAGAGTAGAGAGAAGGAATGGAAATTTCGCTCGCTTTACATGGGAAAAACTTGTCAAAAATTAGCCGGAGATGGTAGTTTCGATTTGTCCGGTAGATGTCACTGTCTTTGAAATCCCTCGACGTTTCTGCGTGCAACAAAAAGAGAAAGCAAAAGCCAAAGCGAGTAAAGGGAAGAAAAGAAGCAAAAGTAGAGGGGCAGAGATTTAACTTTCCCCTCTCCCCACGCTCGCTGCATTTCCCCACTCTCTTTCCTTTAAATCATGCATTTGAACGAGCAACCTGACAGAGTGTCGCCGCATTGTGGCCAATTCTATCTCAAAGTCTTGCCGTGAAATTTGACATGATTTTAGCTGGCGGAGTTTGCACTCCTTCTCTGTACTCTCACTAATGTAAAGTATGGAGATACTGCAGTCAGAGATAATAAGGGGAGATCGCCGATGCCCATGTTAGGAGATGTTAGACATTGCAGTAAAATGTTGACACTCAGCGCTACGACAGTGAACGTAAGTACGGGAGGGATAAGTACGGTCCTGATACCTTATTTTATTTCTAGAAGCCGTTACAATTATTTATAGGACTTACATGGAATTAATTATTTGTCATTGCCAAGGTTTCACCTACCTTGGCTAGAAACAATTATTAAAATTGTTTGAATAATTAATTGTTAATAAAAATATTCTTCTTCATCACCGTTGGTTCTATAAATATTTTTCAATTCTTAAAGGAAATTGAATAAAAATCGATCGCACGGCTGTCAGTTAGAAAAACGAAAATTGTTTACTAATAAGTAATAAAGAATATTAAAATTATTAATAATAAATATAATGACTGACGGAATTCACCGCGGAGGCGGCAGGGTCCTGAATCACCAATGTCAGAATTTATTGGATAGAATGAATAAAATATAAATAATTTATAATAACAATTTAAATATATATTTAATAGATAGTAAATAATGGTATAAATTATTATTTACGTCCCCAAGTACACCCGCGTTCCTATTCTTTTGTAGATTGTGATTCGGTCGATAATGAGAGAGATTTAATTTCTTTTGAAATTTAAATTTCGCGCGTTTTAAGCTAATATAATGCGGTTTTCATACGCTAGGAGTCGACACCGTATTTCAATATATATTATAATTGCGCGATTCTCTCTCGACCAGTTATACGCGCAGGCGGGATACACCGTCGCACCCACACGCACAAGTTAATCACACTCTATAATTATGCTTGTGTGCGTGTACAATTCCCGCTCGAATTTATCACAAACGCACACAAGCTTATTTTGATCAATCTAGCTTATCACTACTTATTATAATTAATTAATTATTGCGTACAAGGCAATATAACACTTATTTACGCGCGATATAGCTCAATTTTTAAATTTCAAATACCTGACAAATTTCAGCGGTATTTGAACTGCAGCTCACGTTGCGGGCCGTAATTCTTTGGTTGTTGATATTCTTTGATTTCTTCCTTGCCTTGTTGGAATTGGTCGAAAATACTCAAACCAAAGAACAACAATAATAAAGACTATTAACAACAAATATAACAACGAAAACAGTCTTCAAAATCTCAACAACAACGAAATCAGAATTAATAAATTTTTTTTTTTAATTGGTCTTACAGTCCAATCAATTCAATCTAAAAATAAAAATAAAAATAAAAATAAAAATAAAAATAAAAATAAAATAAAAATTAACAATAAAAATTAAATTAAAAATTAAATTAAAATCTTAATGGCAGTCAGACTGTCCTTGTTTACATTCACCCCCGTAGGCTAATCTGAAAATAAAATATTAGTTCAAAAAATTCTTTGTTAGTAAAGTGCAGTCTGACTGTCCCCAACACCCTTACCTAATTGAAGATCTGTCCAACGTTTCGAGCTCACTACGGCTCCTCCATTTCTTTCTATATTTTTATATAAATAATATTCAATCTTTAATAAATATCTATTCAAGGAATGAATCTGAATATGTAAATCTCTAATTTCTAAATTAAGTAATTTATTTTTGATAAAGGAAATATTTTTCTTGAGATCATAACAAACACTATTACTATAAACCTGCAAAAAATATTCATCATGAAATCTATTATTAATTTGTACCGGAAATATATTTGATTCCTTGTATCTAATAAGTAATGTAAGTTTTTCTTTAAGAATTACAACTTTTAAATTCATTTTTATCCATTTTAAACAATAATCTATAATAATACTACCATATTTACAATAAATTTCTCTAAAATAAACCATGACATACCCTCTTCGTTTAAGTTAAATAGACCTTTTATTTTAAAACAATTTAATTGTACTTATGTCGACTGCCCATATACAGATTAATAAATATTTTTTATTGGTCTTCAAGTCCAATCAATCCAATCTAAAAATAAAAATAAAAATAAAATAAAAATTAAAAATAAAAATTAAATTAAAATCATAATGACAGTTAGAGGAGCCGTAGCGAGCTCGAAACGTTGGACAGATTTTCAATTAGGTAAGGGTGTTGGGGACAGTCAGACTACACTTTACTAACAAAGAATTTTTTCAGCTAATATTTTATTTTCAGATTAGTCTACGGGGGTGAATGTAAACAAGGACAGTCTGACTGTCATAATTTTAATTTAATTTTTAATTTACTTTTTATTTTTAATTTTTATTTTATTTTTATTTTTATTTTTATTTTTATTTTTATTTTTAGTTTGAATTGATTGGACTGTAAGACAAATAAAAAAATATTTATTAACTGGTATATGGGCAGTCGACATAAGTACAATTTAATTGTTTTAACGAAATCAGAAAAAAATTTAATTTTTCAAAAGAAAATCTAATGCGTCTGCCTGGTGCTTCGACAACAATTCGACTGACTAACTTTTTTCCCCCACTCCCTTACCTTAGTGGCTATAATAGGCCGTCTGTCTCTCTCTAGTTCAAAACGAGCACCGATACTTGAGACTGTTGAATCAACTAATAGGATTCCGGAACTACTGGTTGTCCTCATCCTATAAGTAGAGGGAATGAATATAGGGAACCTGGAGAAACGTAATTCATTCACAAAAAAAAATATTTATTATATATAAATATATATATATATAAAAAATATACAAAATATTTTGAAATACAAAATCTTCCAGAGAGTAGTGATATTCTAATGTTTATCGTCCCTGGAAGTGTAAAAATGAGCCTTCGAATTTCCATGTTTTCGGACGTCCGGATATGTCCTGGGATTACGGACGCCCGGATACCCGCAGAAAAAGCAATACCAGGGCTTACCCTGCCCCGGCTCACTGGGTTGGCCTTATGGCTTTTATACGGGTTCAGATCGTGATCTACATTCGACCTTTTTTAATTGGTCGCTCACATCAACCCGAACTTCCAAGCTAGTAGCTTGTAGAAGCTGTTGCACTCGAAGCTTCTTCGTTTCCAGCTCCTCTTTTATTAGCTGGGCCGTCCGTTCCTTTTCTTCAATGGCTTTGTTAGCCTTTCGGACGGCGACCTCAGCTTGTTCATAAGAACGAATAGCCATTGCCAGTTGTTCCGCTTGCTCGCGACGGAGTCGCTGGTTATAATCTACGCGGTGTTGTGCCAGGACAACCGCTTCTTCTCGTTTCTGATAGATGACAGACTTATATTTGTCCGCAGCTTCAGAGCCACCTGGGATACTTTGTAAATCATCCCAGGCCTGAAAAACCTAAAGTTCTAGGGCCCTGGCCATAGTAAAGGCTTCCTTGGTGGATTGTATCAAAACGTGAAATTTTTCCACCAGTGTAGCCGCGTCACTGGATCCCTCCTCGGTTGTTGCGGCACCTTCTTCTTCTTCTGATACGGGAACATCTCCCACCGGTAGAGCGACCGGTGGGGATTCCACCGCAGCCGGAGGCGTGACTGGAATTCGCTCCACGTCAATGGTCGATCAAGCTTGGTTGCCACAGACGTTCAATATATCGAACATATCCGATAAATCGACCTCTTGGTTTAATTCGACTGTCATTATCTGACTCTCTATATCCAAGAAATATTTTTCCGGTAGGCCAATTATCCTGCAATATAAAGATAAAAAACAGTTTTTAATAATTATGCCTTTTTAGGCCTCCTACGCGGCCGTCTAACTCCTATCGTCCCTCGGTGGTCGAGATCTTCGGAAGAAGTATGTCGGACAGCTTTGGCAGCTTTCCGAGGGCGACCATGTTTAGGCTTATTCATGTTCGCAACGCCGCAATCGACGTGATCCCCTCGGTCGTGGATCGTCGACCCCCACTCCCTTACCTCCAGCTAGAGTTCGACAGTGGCTATAACAGGCGGTCTGTCTTTCTCTAGTTCAAAACGAGCACCGATACTTTGTACTCGCTACAATACGTATGTTCTTACAATTTTGAGTTAAAAACTTGATAATAGGACTACGTTGACGTTAATAAGAAAACTAATTTGATATAAAAAATTATACTTTCTGTAAATTATTTATGTAATAACATTCATTACATTTGTATATAATAAATTTTTTTTTTATGTTATTTAACGTCACTCTATTTATGCTTCCAAATACCAGTGCTAATCAGCGACGGAGGTCTACGATGTGTTTGTAAACAAAGCGTATGTAAATTATTACAGCGGTGCTTGTGACAATCGGCCGAGACCGGGGTTTGAACTCGGATCACCAAGTTACTAGTCCTTCGCTCTAGCGATCGAGCCATCGCAGGCCTCATAATAAATTTTATTTTATTGTTATTTACATTATATCATGCAATTTACTAAAGAATATAATTTACATTATTTTACTATCTCACTGAGGAATAAATTTGTATAAATTCCAATAAATCCATTTCATAAAAGAGATATTATTTGAATCGAACAAATATTAATTTAAAGAAAATTAAATTCATTATCACAAAATCATACATATTTAAAACGAATGAATATTTTGTAATTTGGAGTAAACCGTATATTTGAAAAAAACAATGAAGTTTATTTGAATAGCAAATATATATTTATTACATTACACTAAATAAATTATTGAAAAGTAATAAATATTTTTTGAATTTGACTAAACGGAACTAAATATACGTAGAAAATAAAATTAAATAAATATTTGAAAAACTATACATATACTCAAATTTAACAAAATATTCAATTTTTGTAAAAGCTATTTGTTCAAGTTTACGACTTCAATGCATTAGAGTCGCGAATGTTTATTTCGGCGTCTAGTATTACACATTATTACACCGTTGGCTCGCCGCTGCCGCCTGGTGGCATCCGCAGATTTCACGTATTGCGGAAGTCTAATCGTGTATTTGTCGGGTGTGTGAGTGTGTTTAGTTTTGTAATTATTATGGGAACTACGTCGACGTGCGTGAAGGTACTCGATCTGCTCTTAGGCGAGTGCAACTCGCAACAGCAAGTGTTTGCTCCCCGACACCGTAGCGTCTGTTCGTCCCGAGACGTCGGGACGCGCTACATGCGTAGCTTTTGCGCTCCCTTCGCCCGGCTTTTCTCCTAGAACGGGGAACCTTTGCGGCAGCAAGAATGAACTGAGTGATTTAGTATTGTAAGCGAGCACTAATATGGTTTAACATTCTATATATTCCTTTAATATTGTAAGTAGTATATTTAGTTGTGTAATAATATATGTATAGTTTTATATATTTTATTTAACTCTAATTTAATAAAGAATACGCTTGCCCCGGCTTTCCCTTCTGAATCGTCAGGGTTTTTATTCCGAGGCAAGTTGTTGCATTTTCGCGACATCTGATTTTTTATTAAAGAATATGGCAATAATTCAACATGCCAATAGGTTATTAAACAAAGCACAAAGATGTAAATATTAAATTTAAATGAATAAAACTGTTAATAAAACAATTTATATGTTATAAGTAAATTATTTTTTCAAAAATAGAAAATATTTTTTGGATTTATATATACATTTTGTAGTTTTTACTATTTATTTATTCAATTTTACAACTTACAGGGAATAATCAAATAAATTTAAAGCAGCCTTTGACAAAACTATTTCATTCTTTCGAGTAAATGGTTTTTTAAAAAATTGAATATATTTCTTGTGTATATATATATATATATATATATATATATATATATATATATATATTTGAAATATAATAAAGTTCTCTTTATTAATAAAATTCAGTGTATATGGATCTGTTCAATACGTTTAAAGGTAATTAAAACAGTTGCTCACTATAAGGAAGTGGTGTGATGTTTTGACTATTGCGGACAGTCAGACACAGCCCCGTTTGATGTAACTGCTTTTATTTATGCTGTAGTACGATTTACCCCCTTTCCTTCACCGTTGACCAATTGGAGTTTTCCTGCTCTCCAAATCTCATTTCGTGCGGAACATTTGGTGCGCTAAGTTGAGAGTTTCCATTGCGGGCCACTATCTAAAGCAAGCGTGGTCGGCGCATGTCAGGATATGCCGGATTAAGCGGCTTGTATTCCGGCGCTCCCATACCTGCTCGCGCTTTCACACACACACACACACACACACACACGCGCGCGCGCGCACGCACGCAGTATTTACCAATATCTATTTATATAATTTTATATTTCATGTACATGTAATTCTGTTTAGAAAAAGTCAAGAAATATTTATTATTTTTAATTGATTTAGTTTAATGTAATAAATATATGTTTTCTATTCAAATAAACCTGATTGTTGGTTTCAACACATAGTTTACTCAAAATTACAAAATATTCACTTGTTTGAAATATGTATATTTTTGATTCAAATAAATAAAATTTAAAGAAATATTTGTTGGATTACAATATACTTTTACAAAATTGACTCACTTGCATTTAGACTTTTTTTCAGTACAATACAGTGTAAATAATATTCTTTAGAAATTGCACGATATGATAACGTAAGGAGAAAGAAGTAAAATTTATAATATAAAAATGTAATACATGTTGTTAGATAATTAATTTATGTAAACTAGAATTATTTATGTATTTGTAACGTAAGAAATATTTTTTTGCTTTTTAAATAAACCTAACCGTTTATATCAAATACACGATTCTTTCAAAATTACAAAATATTAGTTCCTTTTAAATATGTATGTTTATGTTTCAAATAAATAGAATTTGAATAAATATATATTGAGTTGAAATCAATACACTTTTACTTTTACGAAATTGACTCATTTGAATTTAAGCTTTTTTCAGTGTTTAGTAAAATGTAAATTATGTTATCAGATAAAATCATGTTTCTGTAAAATTGTAGTCTTATTATTCAGTTTTTCACAGAAAATAAAGCAAATTATAAGATTATGACCGTCATGCACATGAATCTGCTTACACAGAAACACATAACAACGAATTAAATACAAATTTTTTTTAAATTTTTTAAAGAAATTCATTTTTCAAAATTTCAACTTCGTATTTACACGAACAAAAAAATTCGAATGTTGAAAATTGTAATATCAGGTAAATTTCAAATGATTTTTTCTGAATAGTTTGTACACGAGCCAACTATTGTTTTAATTAAGGGAGTTCTAATAAATAATCTTTAATTGTGTATTAGTTTTATCAGTATAGTAAAACCTTAAAACTATGTAATTAAATTTTGGTTCATAAGCTACAATGTAAAATTACAATTTACAATTACAAGTTTTCTTCGAATTACAATTACTGTTAAAACATCCATTTTCAAAAAATTGCCCTTGAAAAGTAAATTTTTTTAAAAATAAAATTACATTATAATACTTATAAACGATTATAAAAAATTATTAAAATAATTTTCTATTAAACTTTTCTCGGGTTAAGTAGCATTCAAATTCAAAATATTATTCAAATAATGTCAATGCGACCCTTTTAATAATAGTTTTATTTTAATTGTACTTTTTCAGTTCGGTGATGATTCAGTAACGTAATCGATTTATCAAATAGTTAATTAATGTATGTATAAAAAATACTCTATCTATAAAATATATTACCTATAGATAATTTTACCTGTGATATTTCTGCAAAAAAAAGTCAAGAATCCTACCTCAAGGCCCCCTAAAACATTGTCAGTGGTGTGGCTGTCTTCAGTTCGTCTCGAGATAATCCCCCCACCCTATTTATCTCAATATTTATGATTTTTAGGGAGCTCATAACGAATATCGTAACAGCTTTAGACGGAAAGTAAATATTTATTCCTAAATCCACGAAAATTCTATAAAGGTATGGTTTCTTGAATTCCTCTTAGAAAACAAAAAAAGTTGCAACATATTCAAAACCAAAATCCTAGAGGTCATTAAAATATATATTGTTTGTTCTATACTGTTTCTAGTGCAAAGAATATTTCTGGACAAAAGTTCAACAATTCCGTCTCGAGGTTCCCTAAACTGTCCCTCGCATATACTCAGCATAGGTACCTTCATATTCATTTTTCTGGAGAAATACTGTTAGTAAAGACGAATTTAATAGAATTCAAAAAATTGTATTTAATCAGATGTACGTTTTTCTTTTTTTTTTTTTGTAAATTTTACTATTTGCTAAGATATGTTCGAAAGACTATATATATATATATATAATAGTTTTTGACATGACAATTAAATTTCCATCAACTGCCATTACGAAATTTTAATTAGCAACCATAAAAAAGTTTATCCACGATCACCGTTATGGTACTCATATAGCAATTTTTTATCGTAGCAAACTTATTACGAGCACGCATTTAGATATCCGCATGATCTTAGCAGGCTTAAAGCAAGGCTGCATTAATTAAGAAATCTCCGCAACATGGGCATTCTGGCACACTCTCCCCCGCCTGAAATCTGTGCTTTGGCCCTGTGGGCATTCAAGCACACCTCCCCCCCTTGAAAACTGTGCTTGAGCCCCCCACCTGGCATATTGTAATGTATAGAGAATGAGGTCACCTCCCAAAACGATGCGCGCTCTCGCTATATTAGATAATGAGAGAGAGATGGGGAACGACTCGTTTCATCTTTTTTTCATACATTAAAATTTATATACGTGTGAGAAAAGGCGAACACCATTGATGGTAGAGGAGAGCAGAGCATGACATACTTACACGCGAGTATACTTTGGGTTTTCCTACTAGAGGGCTGGGGGGGGTATGTCTCACTTGACAGGTGAGTAGACTTTAGATGTAGTAGAATACCTTTATGTGCCGTGATGCCTATAGCAAAGTCAACTACTTTTTTATTTTTTATTTATTTATTTTTTTTTCATTTTTCTTCTTCTTTGAATGTAGCAAGATTTAAATAACCTTTCTTACATCTCCACTGATGGGATTACTACTGAACTATGCGATCGTGCAAGATCAAGCAATAAGCTGTAGTATTGGCTGGAAAGCTCTCTTTAGCCTCAAATTCTAAACGTACATCTACAGGAGCGCTCTTTAGAGATTCATTTTTGTCGTGAACAATCAATCACTTGAGAGGTTCATTATCGAGAAACTGTTTCTTTGAAAGCAGTGGTTGAGGATCCCTTGTATAGTATGTTTTTTGGAATTGCATACATATCATACAGTTTGCATATTGATTATTAGATATGTCAAGGTTTAAATTATTGTATGGATAATATTGAGAATTTAAAAAAGTCTCACGTTAGTAATATTGCAATGATCAAAATGACTGGCGTTTGCGGATGCTTAATATTTTTTCTTTGTCTGTAAGCTGAGAATCACAATAACGTGGTTTTTCCAATTGATTGGAAAAGTTTTAACCTGTCCACACAGTGCTTATTGGCGCTAGGCAGAACAGGAATATTCAAATAGTTCCCATGAACGATAACACATTGGGATGGGATTATCTTTGCCAATGAAATTTAAAAGTTGGATTTTTTGTTTATCAGAAGCAATGACATAAGGCATTAACCATTCTATTTTTGTTATTTTTATGTTATATTCTTCATATGTAGTATTATTACCAACTATACTACCTTCCTGGATTATGGCATTCAGGTCAGATCTTGATCTTACCAGAATGAGTTCATGTTTCATGTTAATTACAATTTTTCTGTAATCTTCTGCGAAGCCCAAAATCATACTTAGAGGAATAGAAACGTCGAAGTTTCCATGCCTATCTATCAATGTTCTCGTTGTTTCTTCGTTGCCAATCCAGCCTGCATTTTCAAGCATGAGCGTCTCGTTGGTATTGAATGAAGCCCATCCTTTCATGACACTACTCAATCCAACATTTTTACTTTTGTCTATCTCAACGCCATTAATTTCGTAGCTAATTTCATCAAAAAGATGATAAATACCATTGTTGACGAATCTAGATTTAGTTGGTGCATTTCCAGCAGTGTTTTGTAATTTTCCATAGATATGGATAGAACTACGTGATGGCAGAAGACACAGATCTTGGTGTTGGATGGAAATGCGAATTTCATCATTATGATCAAAGTTTAGTGATGTGTATGGTTGATGTGCGTGAATTTCATAATGAGCAATTGACTCATCGAATGCTACACCTGATTGAATTTTTAGTATTTCGTCCATTTTTCAGAAAGCAGCAGAAAATTATACAGCTAATTTTTTTCCACGAACTTTTAGACCTAGACTTTGTAGG
>JACCIC010000317.1:335000-357894 GCA_018907035.1 Sycobia sp. Sy_11 | reverse complement strand
AGAGTGTGCGCGGGCGCCCGACGGGGGGCCACGCTTCGATTGCCGCGGTAATCGTGGAAGACCGCCCTCCTCTCCCCCCCCCCTCCTCGCCCCTCTTCGGCCCCGCGTACTACTTCGCTTACCCTGTAAGACTTGAAAACGAAATGAAAAAAAAAAAAAAAAAACAAATTGAGAAAAAACTATTTCGAAAAATCTACTCCGGCGGGACGATGCAAGCATAGTTTTTTCCTTTTCACGAGGAATATGGATATACCGACAAACACTCACATCACGCCCCCAAGAGTGGAGTCAACACTAAACCCCCCGCGCCATCTCACTTGACACAACCCGCCTGCACCTATCCATGGATATACTTTAAAGACTCCGCTGACGAGCGGTAACTCGTTCGCTCTGCGGTTAAGCTCATTCCTGCTAACACTTGCGAAGTGCAGATAAAAAAAGAATTAACCTCCCTCCTCTCCTTCTTCCACCCTTACTCCCACCCCCCCCCCCCCCCCACCCCCCCCCCCCCCCCCCCCCCCCCCCCCCCCCCCCCCCCCCCCCCCCCCCCCCCCCCCCCCCCCCCCCCCCCCCCCCCCCACCCCCCCCCCCCCCCCCCCCCCCCCCCCCCCCCCCCCCCCCCCCCCCCCCCCCCCCCCCCCCCCCCCCCCCCCCCCCCCCCCCCCCCCCCCCCCCCCCCCCCCCCCCCCCCCCCCCCCCCCCCCCCCCCCCCCCCCCCCCCCCCCCCCCCCCCCCCCCCCCCCCCCCCCCCCCCCCCCCCCCCCCCCCCCCCCCCCCCCCCCCCCCCCCCCCCCCCCCCCCCCCCCCCCCCCCCCACCCCCCCCCCCCCCCCCCCCCCCCCCCCCCCCCAAACCAAACAAAAAAACAACAAACCAACAAACAAACCAACAATCAAAAACAAAACATAGAAACAATAACAAAACACCCAAACCAACACCTTCCCACCACCACCCCCCAACTTCCCCCCTTCTAATAACACACACCGAACACAACAACCCCAAGAAACAAAACACGAACACCACAAAAAAAACCCCCCCCCCGCCACCACAACAGACAAAAAAAAAAACACTTAACGAACACCCCACACCAAAATAACACATACACAAAAGATACCCCCTCACCACTCAAAACCACCAAAAACATCCCCCGCTCAAAAAATCAGACCGGCCACCCAAAATTTTGGCATTTGCAGGGCGAATTACGTGGAAAGTATGTTTGCGTATATGGTAATTGAGGTATAGATCGCTTATTTCTTTAAAAATCTTCGATTTTTTTTTTGTCTTGAGTAATAATATGTAAATGTTAACAAAAATTTTAAAACGTGTATCCATGTATAAGAAACAAATTCTAATTTAAAAATGATTTTACTTCAATTCCATTCTAATGGAGCATTAAATAAATTTTAATTTTTATGTTTACAGTACATTAAAAAAAAAAAATTGGATAATCTATGGAGCGTTTTTGTAGAATTTTTAAATTACAACGATAAAGTTTTCGATTGAGAGGACTGCCCACCATACTGTTAAATACATGTTGATGGATAAAATTGTATACAATAACGCTGACCGAAAAGTAAATTGGGCCAATTATTTTAGGAAGTGGAAAAATCCCCTTTAAATCGCCTCTAATCGTCTTTTTGCGCGATAATTTTCAACAGACCGCTGCTTTAAATTTCTATCCTTTATTTTAGAATTTTCATGATTTACGTGTTACACGGCCGTTGAATAGCTCGTAAAACTTTCTTCGGCATCTTCTCGCTCGTCCGCGTGCTCCATGTTTCAATGATTATAACGTTATCGATTCTCGAGAACTTTATAAATAGGTCAAGTTCATCGTAATAATAATGTATGATGAAGGCCGAGCAATCTCAAGTATTTCTGTAGGCCCCCAACGAAGGTTATTTCGCGACGAAACGTAAAACAGATGCATTTTCGTGACGAATAGTAGCAACGTTCGGTAAAATTCATGACGTAGAACGTTGTCACTTGTATCTCCAGTTGTTATGAAGAATATACAATTACGATGCAATTGAGTCGTATCAATATAACTTTATATCCGACTTTAGTGATGTTTTTGATTGAAAAAATAAAGAATTTTGTATAAATCTTCTGAGATCAAATTTAATTTTTTGATTATATTGAGAAATATAACAAATCTTCTTTGAGACTGTGTAATGCACTAGTTTTCCTTGGAAGCATGCACATATTTACCTAATTAATTTTAAACAAAAATTATAAAAAGAAATAGCGTTTCTTTTTTCAATCATTTGAGTTAAATGCAAATTAAATTAGAAAATCATGTTCATGAAAATCTAATAATACTCGTTTCCAATATCTTTTAAATATATATATATATATATATATATATATATAGATATATGCTAATATATATCTATATTTTTTTTTACTATTATAATTTATGTCTATCGTGATTCGATAATCGAACTATTATCGACAATCAACGAATCAACATTGCGTTCGGCTATCGTGTTCCGGCATATACAAGGAACAATATTAAATTACCGTACTTATACGTGCACGATACGCCTCCAGTCAATGGAAGGCCCCACAATTCCATTAAGCTCATCGCGAAACGATAGCCTTCGCCCCTCCCCTCTAAACTCGCCGATTACATTCATACAACGACAATCGTAACGTAACCGAAGGAAAAAGGCGATAAATCGAGCTCTTAACGGAATACACATGTGTGTATATATACACACGCGGTTGATTTGTTCTCGTCTTATAGGAAAACCTTTGAAAAATAGCTTTTCAAACAGTGCGATCATAACGCTGAAAGCTGCGTTTTGTGCATATAGAAAAAACAAAATGCCGAACGGACGCGAGGCCGCCCCGCGCGTCAACCGCTTGTTTACAGGTGCACTTACCCGGCTCACCTTCCCCCTCGCTTCCTCCCGGGACCTTATCGGCCCGCGCTTGCTTGCGTATATACTCCCCCCTCCCTCCCACGGTCATTAGGATATAAGTTCCCGCTAGGCGCTTTTCGTCCGGCTCACCTTTCCCGGCGGCGAAGGGGGCAGGGAGGGGGAGGGGAGGTCAGTGCAAATTTCCTAATTGCGGGCCCATTTCTGCGCCACCGCGATCGCAAAAGTGATCGCGCTGGGTTTCATATGTATATATATATATATATATATATATATAGAATATATATATATATATATATATATGTACTGATTTATACAGAGCCACGGGCTACTTATCGCCTCGTATATAGGAAGGCGGTATGCACGGAAGCGACGGCCGCTGGCGCGTGCTGCACGCCAGCCTACTATATATATATTGTAACGCTTCCTCGAAGAAGAGGCCGAGAGATTGCGCGTGCGGCACGGGCCAGCGTACGTCGGCCTGTATAATACTCTATGCCCCGTGAGGGGACGGGGCGACTGCACTGTGGAGAAGGGTAATATATATATATCTATATATATACTATTATATATATATATAAATAGCCGTTTCTTTTAATTTATTATAGTAATCAGTTGCGCGCGGCGACGCCGATCCCGGACGAGTCGCGGGGAGAGACAAAGGTTGCCGCTACGCTGTGATTATACGGCAATTTTTACAAGGAGCATCGCTGCCCATCTATGTAATTAGCAAGAGCGAGAATGAAAAAGGAATTCACTCGGCAAGGATGCCAACGAAATTGTGGAAAGACCGCGTTGGGACACGGGGGTATGTTCCGTGTACGCGACGCGGGGAGAAATTGTATTGCGTTTCGACGAAGAATTGTTTTACGATTGTTCAGATTGGCGATCGGGCAGTGAACAGGGTAAGTCGTGGACGAAGTTCGTGAATGCAGATTTTGGGAATATTTTTACGCTGCGCGTTAACTTTATCATCGATTGGCGAGCCAACATAAAGTTCGGGGCGTGATCGGGAGGCACTGAAATTGAGAAGGCGGGTAGAGAATTGGAGTGGAGTCTGGGCAATAATGGGAAGAGTCTGTAAATACGCTGATGATTCACGATGAACTTGAAAACGTAATTTACAATAGTTTATAATTTGAAGCTCCTGAAATGAAATTCATATGTAATTATTATTAAAAAATTTAATTGCATAAGGTACTATATATAATTTGTAAGATAAAATATACGCGAAGAAAACTGCAACTATACCGATCACTGCAGCTGTCCGAAATTTTTTATTATTATTTTTGTCATAAATCGTTGAAAAAGTACGCCGTAGCTTTTGATGAATCCAGCCTAAATAAGAAAATTTAATTTCAAAAAACACATCTGTGAAGAATCGCCCGGCGCGTTTAGGCGACATTCCAACACTTTTCTTTGCAAGAAGCATGCGAGAAAAATAATTTTAGAGCTCGTGGCTCGAGGTCGAGGGCTCGCACTACCGGCGACGACGCTCCTGCCCCTGCTAGCGACCGATTCGAATCGCGATCTTCGTCGAATCTTTTTTGTTCTGCGAGCGGGGGCTGGGGGGGGCGGTGATTTTGGTGACTCTCTCATTCTTGCGCTGCACGGTGTAACAGTGTAAAAACGGGAATTGGACTCGACGTGCGGCAGCGCTTGTATTGTTTCATTCGGGATCATGTTTATGTTCAACTCCATATAATTATATCAGAATTACATTAAAAATAGTTATATTGTCGAAGTACAATGATAGTTCAAATTAATCAAATTAATTGCTTGGTTTACAAAATATAAAATACATAAACTTAATTGAAATGTCTAGATTGTTGTGTCCTTGCAGCGATATATATATATATATATACTCTCAGACTTCTGTTGCGTGCGCATAGTCACGCCCAGTGAATATAAAATGTTTTCTTATAAAAACAGTGTATTTTCTGAACAACATAGTTCCAAAAAAAAGAATTGAAATGATATATCATAGAAATCTCTACTTTTTTATGGTTATAAATACATTTTTTTTCTTTTGTGAATTAATTTTTGTTGACGATGGAAGAAACAGTAATAAAAATTACAGCACGTACAAATTTTACTACTATATATTTTACAGAATATTTTAAACTTTGTAGAAATATATAAAATTAAAAGAAAAATGTATAATTATTTTAAAAGACTGAAATAGAATAATTGAATACTTTTTTAAATTGACACTGATACATCTACAACGACGGTATTTTACCTATAGGGTCCCAACTTATGTGACATTACGAGAGTCAGAAAATCATATTAATGTTATGATTTTGATGTTGAAATTACGCAAAATTATGCTGTAACCAAATGCCAAATCCTAATTTTTATGCCTTCCTCAGTTCTCCCCCGCGTTCCACTATTCAAGTTTTGAGAATTGAGACTGGACCAAGCGTTGCTATATTACTAATTTTACATAATTCCGTCGTATGCAAGTGCGTTTGACGATTAAAACGTCTAATTTTCAGAGGTTAATACATAGAAGCGATCGATTTTCGTACGAAGAAAAATTTCACGATCGCGATCAATCGTCCGATAAAATTCGAATTCAACATGGAAACCGAATGGAAAATTTCCCAAATCACATGACGATCGCGAGCGCACGGCCGATGATTACTTCTGTTGAGGTATACTTGATTGAAAACTCGACATCCCTTTGTAATAAATACATTAGGGGAATTTCGGTCATTACCGAAATTATGCGTATAGCGTCGCAGGCAGTATCGTTAATGCGTTACTGGTACGGACCTGTCGAATATTGTTACCGTTTGAGAATTAACGAGTCATTGTAATGCGTGCATAGAGTTCAGTTCGTTTTTGCACCTCGTATGAGAAAGGTCGCACCGAGAGTACGTCTTAAGATATATATATATATTGTTTGTTTTCCGTCCCCCCCTCCCACCCCCCTCCCAAACCATAGCGCTATTCATGTCTCCCTCCATTCATGTTGACCCATAACCAACACCCCACCGACTGTACTGTCTCGCTACACCTAATCCTTTATTAAATTAAATCAACCTTCATCAACAGGTTATGGGCCTAGGTTAAATTTTTTTTTAAAGAAAACGTGTTTGTGTAATTGTTTTATAAAGTGTTATAAAGTATATAGTCGCGTTATAAAGTTGTGAATAAAAGTGTGAAAATGGAGTCCGCTAGTTTTAAAATTGAAAAGCTACGTGATAAAAATAATTGGATGCAGTGGCGTTTTGTTATGCGTACGTTTGCTAGAAGAGCATAACGATTTACTAGCTGTATGTGAAGGGTCATTCACTCGTCCAGTAGAAGTTTCTACAAATTTTGAGGCTCAACAAGAAAGATATTTGAAGGCCGATAAAACAGCAAGGAGGATGATCGTGACAACAGTAGAGAAGAAAGCCCTGGATCTAATTTTAAGCTGCAGCAGTGCCTATGATATGTGGAAGAAGTTACACGCGGCGTTTGATATGCGGTCGGATGAATATTTATGCATCGTTCAGAAACAATTTTTCGATTTTACATGGGAAGAAAATGAAGATGTTATGTATAATTTATCAAAATTGGAACAACTGTGGACGAAAATGAAGAGTCTCGGCGGCGAGATCCCGGAAAATATGTTTTTGTCAAGAATATTGTCAACACTGCCAAAAATCTATGATCATTTTCATAGTGCGTGGGATTCCGTGGATGATAAGAAACGAACTCTAGAAAATTTGACAGCTCGATTAATGGCAGAAGAGATGCGAATAAGGAAACCAGAAGATACGTCAGTTGCTCTACATATGAAGGCAAAGACGGAAAATAGTTTTCGACATGGACAACAGAAATTCAATCAAGAAAATAATAAAAGAAATCGATTGAATACGTGTTATAATTGCGGACAAGCAGGTCACGAAAGAAGAGACTGCGTCGGCTGTTATACGTGCGGCGCAAAAGGGCATTTAAGCAGAAATTGCTACAAAAATAAAGGGAAAGGAAATGTTCGAAGCGGCAGAGGAGGCGCAAATTCATGTCAGCGGAGAAGTTATTTTTCACAAGATGATCGAGACATGCTGCACTCTGAGCAGAATTCACCAAGGAAGCTGGCCTTAATAGGAAGCAGCAATGCCGAGGATACTGATTGCTGGCTTATCGATTCGGGAGCATCGGACCATATGACGTACCATAAAGAGTGGTTCACCGTTTACAAGGACTTCGAGATACCGTTAAATATTAGGATTGGTAACGGTGAAAATATACAGGCTTATGGAAAAGGTAATATAGATATAGAAACCTTCGTGGAAGGCGAATGTATTTCGGGGACTATGTTCGATGTATTGTATGTACCGCGTATAAAGCAGAATTTATTTTCTTTGAAGGTATCAGCAAAAAAGGGAGTAGATTTTTCTGTAATCAATAATGGAACGAAATGTATATTTAAGTATAAAAATGAAATTGTCGCTACTGGATCGGATAGTGGAAATTTATATAAAATAGATATGCGCGTTTTAATTCCGAAGAATTGCAGTCTAAGTAAAGTCGAACGAAAATCGTATAATAAAAACACAGAATCATTACAAGTATGGCATGAGCGTCTTGTTCATCAAAATGTTAGACACGTAAAATATTTTTTAAATCAATTGAATATTAGTTTTTTTGATAATAAAGATTTTTGTGAAGGTTGCGTATACGGAAAACAACATAAGCTTACTTTTCATCAAAACGCTGATCGTGCTACTAGAGTACGCGAAATTATATACACGGATGTTTGTGGTCCAATGGAATGTGAATCACTAGGTAAAAAGAATTACTTTTTAATTTTTAAGGATGATTTTTCGGGTTTTCGACAAGTATTTTTCATTCGACATAAATCTGATGTACTTGAAAAATTAAAATTATTTTGTACGGAGATTTGTAATCAATTTAAAGAAAATATTAGAGAACTTCACAGTGATGGTGGTACAGAATTTAAAAATAAAGCTGTTGAAGATTTTTTAAATAGTAGAGGTATTAAGCACACCGTAAACATTCCGTATACACCTGAACAAAATGGGGTTGCAGAACGCGAAAACCGTATTGTTGTCGAAGCAGCGCGTTCCATGTTGTATTCTAAGTCAGATTTACCCTTGTTTTTATGGGCAGAAGCGATTAATAGTGCGGTAAATGTATTAAATAGAACAGGCCCTACAAAACAAATTGGAAAAACGCCTTACGAATTATGGTATGGGAAAACGCCAAGTATAAAGGATCTTAAAGTATTTGGAACTGAATGTTTTGTGCATGTACCACATGTAAAACGAAAAAAATTAGATAAAAAGGCGAATAAAGGTTTCTTAGTCGGGTATATAGAAAATTGTAGAGGCTATCGCGTTTACTTACCAAGTTTGCGAGATGTCGTTCTAGCACGTGATATAATATTTAAATCAGAAGTTTTAACAAAAATTAATGAGGATGAAATAAGTAATGATCATAATAAAGTAGAAAATAATGAAGCAATTATATTCGGGTTTTCCGAGAAAAATGACAATAATAAAATAGAAGTAATGCCTCAATTACAAAATGAAAATGAAAATCGAGTTGAAAATGAAAACCAAAATCAAAATGAAATCGAAAATGAAATAGTTGAGGAAAGTAATAAATGATAATGAAATTGTAAATGTTAGGCAGTTGCGCGATCGAAGTACGATAAGACCTACTGATTTTTACGGTTGTCCGATTACGTTTTTAGCAGAAACATTGCCTTTATCTTATAATGACGCGATTAAATCTGAGAAAGCAAAGAATTGGAGGGAAGCCATGAAAGATGAAGTCAATTCTTTACTTGAAAATAAAACGTGGATTTTAGTTCAAAAACCAAATAATAAGAAAATTATAAACAGTCGATGGGTTTTTAGTAAAAAAATTAATCACGATAATACAGAGCGTTTTAAGGCAAGATTAGTAATAAAAGGTTGCTCGCAGAAAGAAGGCATTGATTTTCATGAAACTTTTAGCCCCGTGGTTAGGTTTGATACTGTTAGATTTTTGTTAAGTCTTGTAGGCTATAACAATTTAAAAATGGCACAGTTTGATGTTAAGACAGCATTTTTATATGGTAAAATAAATGAAGACATATATATGCTTCAGCCTGAAGGCTTCCGTGATGGAACTAATCGTGTTTGCAAACTTTTAAAATCTTTATATGGGTTAAAGCAAGCTCCAAGATGTTGGACGGAACATTTTAATAATTTTCTTAGATCTTTCGGATTTATACAAAGTAAAGCTGACCCTTGTTTCTATATTTATAAAGATGAAAATGGCAAAATGTTCTTAACTATTTATGTTGACGATGGCCTTTTGGCAGCATCAAATGATAATTTAATTAATAGATTTTTTGATAGATTAGGCGGTGAATTCAAGATAACATGTACGAAAAATGTTAAAAACTTTCTAGGATTAGAAATTTCACAATTAAAAGATGGGTCTATTTTTGTTAATCAAAGTAAATATATTAAATCTATTTTGGAAAAATTTAATATGAGTGATTCCAATAGCGTTTCAACTCCAATTGAAACAAGCTGGGATGCAAATTTATTGAAAAATGAAATTAGAAATGTACCATATCGTGAAGCAGTAGGAAATCTTATGTATCTGCAGGTTGTTAGTAGACCGGATATAAGTTTTGCAGTTAATATAGCGTCGAGAGTTTTAGATAAACCAAGCGAAGCACATTGGCTTTTAATCAAGCGAATTCTTAGATACTTAAAAGGAAGTGTTAATTTAGGGTTAATGTATAGTGTAAATCATAGTTTCGAAGCATATAGCGATGCTGACTATGCCGGAGACAAAGATAGCCGAAAATCAACATCGGGAATTGTGTGTAAAAATGCGAATGCGGCTATAATATGGCAAAGTAAGCGCCAGCAGTGCGTTGCGTTATCTACGACTGAAGCTGAATATATTAGTGCGGCTCTAGCTACAAAAGAAATCATATGGTTAAGAAAGTTATTCGATGAATGCGATCTAGATGTTACAAATTTTAATCTGTATGTAGATAATATGAGTGCTTTACGATTAATAAAAAATCCCGAGTTTCATCAGCGAAGCAAGCATATAGATGTAAAATATCATTTTATACGCGACTCATATGTAAACGGCAAAATTGATGTTATGTATATTAGAAGTAATGAGCAAATAGCAGACATATTGACAAAAGCGTTAGCTAAGCCTCAGTTTTTATATTTAAGAACAAAATTAGGACTAAAGGATAAAAGTGAGATTAATATTTATGTATGAATGTAACATTTTATATTGTATAGTATATTAAAATTGTATAGATGTAGAGTTTTAGGGAGGGTGTTGAGGTATACTTGATTGAAAACTCGACATCCCTTTGTAATAAATACATTAGGGGAATTTCGGTCATTACCGAAATTATACGTATAGCGTCGCAGGCAGTATCGTTAATGCGTTACTGGTACGGACCTGTCGAATATTGTTACCGTTTGAGAATTAACGAGTCATTGTAATGCGTGCATAGAGTTCAGTTCGTTTTTGCACCTCGTATGAGAAAGGTCGCACCGAGAGTACGTCTTAAGATATATATATATATTGTTTGTTTCGTCAATTGTATTTACTTTTAATAAATTCATTTAATCACAAACCTAATCCTTTATTAAATTAAATCAACCTTCATCAACAACTTCATCGGCTATGAGCTCGAGTGCGGAATAAAAAGGACGCGTTAAATGCTTCAAAGAGATTAAGCGCAAGCCAAGCAGGCAACCTTGCTTAAATAGAAGAAGAAAAAAGAAGAAGAGAAGCAACAGTAAGGAAGTTTTTGTGTTTTTGTTCAGGTCGTTGCACGCCCCGCCAAACTAATACGTTTCAATATACACAGTTGGATATTACATATATCTCACTACGCGTCTTTTATCCTTTGTCCCATCGATTTGTACTTACACCCTGGCCACTCAGTGCATTATGTATGTAAAAGCCTCGAACGAGAAAAATAAATAACGAACGCTTCGGGCCTTCTCCGTGGCGCGAAATACAATATAACCGAGATATCGCGCTTAATAAGCTCTCGCTCTCTGTCTCTGTCTCTCTGCCCCCCTCTTCTCCTCTCTCTCCCTCTCCTCTCTACTCTCTCTCTCCTCTCTTTTCCCTCGATCCTCGGCTCTCCAAGGGTAGTCGGCGCATCGGCAGTAGGCGAAAGAACGGGGTACAAGCGCGGCTCCTTGATACGCCATTAACGACCGCGATGTATTATATAAAATACCCCCACGAGCCTCGAGCTTAATCGAGGCAACGATACTGCTGAAGTACGCGAGCGTCGAGCCATTAAAACCGATAGTTTGTTTTTTTCTTCTCTCTCTCACTTTTCTATACAAACTACCTCTCGTCCACTCGTGCCGATTTGCAAAACGGACAGATTCAATTTGGCGGCCGACCGATTGTAAAGTATATGTCGTCGGGACTGAGAGGGTGCGTTATAAAGATATATATATATATATATATATATATATATATATATATATATGCGCGCATAAGGACGAGAGTATACATAGGAGAGCTAAGGATCTGTGCACTCGGAACGAACCGAAGTGCATCAGCCCGCGTATATATATATATCTATATATATATTACACATATGTAATCAGGCCCGATCGGAAATCGAACGATCGGCAACGAGCAGTAAGGAGCGCGGAGTGGTGCGCGCAATAGTCGCGCAGCGAGTCGCTGCGGACACCCTCGGCAGCGGGTTACAAATCGCCAGCGACAACAACAACCACAAAAAACAGCGACCATGACAAAACCACGACAAAAAGAAATGCGAGTGGCGACATAAGCCTCTGATGGACCGATTGGACACACCATGCCACTATGCGGTAAGCGATGTATATATATATATATATGTCTGTATATCTATATATGTATATATATATATATATATATATTAATCGGTACAGGAGCTGCTCGCGCACGCGGCTTAGAAAAAGGCGAGGCGAACATGTAGATCTATATATACATATAGGCGCGAGCGGACGCGCGAGGCACAGCAAGTGGAATTAAAGGGTCGTCACGCCGTTGCGATTAACATTGGCCAAGCACACCTGTATAGTAGTATATATATATATATATATATATATATATATATATATATATATATACACACCCAAAATATACACATTGGCATATATATCAGTTCCGATCGTGACTCTTCCTCCTTCGACAGCTCAGGTCCCGTAGCGACTCGCTTTGCTCGCGACTTTGTCATGCTCATTCTCTTTCCCTCTTTCTCTCACTGTCCCTCTTTTATCATCAAGATCTTATCTTATGTATCGTGGCGCGATTCCCTAGTATTACGCTATTTTTGCACCAATTTTACGAACTCGTCAGCCAGTTTATATTGCGGAGCAATTCTCGATTTGATCTTTGTTGGACCTATTTTGAATCTTGCTTTATGTTTATTAGAATTCAGGGTTACTTATACATCGTTATGTTTTTTACTATCTCTACCAATTTTGCTATTGCAAACTTAATATTGAAGGCTTTAGGATTTGATCTTCATTTTAAGATTAGTTTTGTATTTTTTATATTTTTGGTTATTTTTAAGTGCATATTAATACGTGACTTCTGAAGTTTTTATTTTGTATTTTATTGGTCTTTTCTATTTTTATCATATTAATAAATTTTGTTATAATGTGTGCACTTGAAATTAATTCATATAAATAGTGTTTTTGCTTTCATTGCTAACACTTTTCTATATGCTTGGGGTTATCTTAAAGCTTGCGTTCTTAGCTGGAATAAAAATATTCATTCGTTTCTCTGTCCCTTTCTCTTTCTCGTCTCTCTGTCTCTGTCTCTCATTCGCTGTCTCAGTCACATGCGTTCGAGAGCGATTCGAGTCGATTAGTTCCTTCTAATGTTACATCGCAAAACTCGAACTCATGCGCCAGCGTCTCCTTATCTTTTCGTTGATACCTCCTTGAAGCGTCCAGTTACAACTTCCACGTAGATTATCATAGTCCTCCGTTTCGCATCTATCGGCTTTTTTTTCACCCCCTCCCCCGTCCGCACTCCTTACATACAATTACCGCTGTTTTCAGCGATGAGGTGCACAAATAAGCTCACGCGATCGTCAATAGCCAATGCTGTTCTTCGAGGCTAATGCGCGTCAGCTTTATTCGCGCATTCAAAACGTGGCTTTATATATATATAATATATCTCTAAATTATATTATATATAGAGAGGACGAAAGAGTGAAGGTCGAGAGGGTGAAAAACAGTCGGCTAAATAAGTGCGCATATGTATAATATATATATGTATAATATGACATCCGCGTTTTTTTTCGCGCAGCTCCGTGTTCTTTTTTTTTTTTAATATTGTTCATCCGCGTTTTTTTTCGCGCAGCTCCGTGTTCTTTTTTTTTTTTAATCATTGTTCCGGTTAGAGGTCGAATCGAATGCTCCCTTGATTTTCCACATCGTATTATCTATATATATATATATATGCATCATAGGCCATTCGAGCGGTCTGTTGTTTTTCGCGACCATTTTTGACACGCAGATCGGCCGATCATTGACATTATACACCCCTGACAGAAGATCCCGCGAGCGCGCGCGACGATGACTGCTTCGCCGATCGAAACAATAATATTTTTGCGGGCGCACCCACGCCCCCTGGGTAATGCAGAAGGAAAATTCTCGAGCTTTTAATTTCGTATAAAACTACGTCCGTCGTTCCAATTTGTATAAATAACACGGAAGTGATAAGGGCTAAAAACAAAATACGAGCGCGCGTTTCAGTCGACGCGTTTCATTGAGCGGGCGGCGCGCGAACGTTGCGCAAAACGCTACCCGTCTGTACGCCTTACGCGCGTACGACAGGTGGTTCGCATAACGCCATAAATCGACGTCGATTGTATTCATATTGACGCGAGACACGCGCACCGAGCAATCGCCATAGAAGCTCTCAACACGTTCTTGAATTATATGATCAATTGGATTTAAAAAGCGACGGATTCATCATTTTGGCAAAACGCTCGCTGTACGTTTGGGATCTAGCAAATCAAATGCAAGCGTATTTAGATGTTTATTATCATATTTACACTAAGGTCAATTCAATGAGAATCGACGAGTTGCATAATGCTCTTAAGACTATTTTAGTCAAGTATTTGGAAAAATTGATTACAGTATATAGATGTATGTTTTGTCTAATAATCCGTCGAAGTAATTAAATACCTAAATATGTGTTCGAAAATACTTTGAAAAATTCTAATTTTCGATTGGTCATAAAACTAAGAGGTTCTGGAACTCAACTGCAAATAAAAACGCGCCGTCTTATTGGAATTGTGGTTTGTCATATATATCTCAAAAGATGTCCAATCGTGTATTTAAGCGAAAGAAACGAATTAACAATTCATAGCTTTGTCTGTAGGAAAAAAAACCCCAAACGATCTCTGATGTCTAGAAGCACCAGGCTTCCTTTAACGAATCATCTTAGGACGAATCGTTACAACGCCAAACGGTTTCTGTACATAAGACTCTCATCTTTCATGGCAAAAATTTAACGCTGAAGATACATTCCGAGCGCTTTGGGCGAAAGATGAAAGAGAGAGGGAGAGAGAGAGAGAGAGAGAGAGAGAGAGAGAGAGAGAGGTGTATGGAGGAGAGGCAGTGGTGGAACGAGGGGAGGCAAAAAACTTACGTAACATAAGAAAAGTGCACGTACCGAATGAGAGTACGCTAAGGGGAGGGGAGACAGGGCAGAAGTAGGGATAAAAGCAGAACATGGAGAGAAAACGAAGCATATACGTGTGTGTGTGTGTGAGAGAGTAGAGAGGAGAGCGAGAAGCAATGGTGAGGGGGAGGAAAAGAGGAATAGAGGATGATGGACGAAGAGAAGCTGGCGCATGCCACAAGTGTGCCTGGCAAGGACTCCTATGCATTACAACCTGGCACTCATCGTTTCTGCGGCGCACACTGCAGGTTTAGTGTTACACTGTGTACAAAGCGACACATTGCCCTCTCTGCGCGTGTATATATATATATATATATATATATATATATATCCATGTAAGCTGCAGAAGCCCCAGCTCGATCAACAATGGACGCGTATAGTCTTCCCTCTTGTTTTTATCTCTCTCTCTCTCTCTCTCTCTCCCCCTCCCACCTCGCCGTCACTCTACGCCTGTAGCACTCGCGCGCCACTTACTGGTTTTATAAGCCCTCTGTATTATACCCATTCAGACGTAAATCTGGAAACCCAAGGAGGGTCAGCCCGTGAATTAACCTCCCTACATACTCTCCCCCTCTCTCCCTCTCTCTCTCCACAAGATCTTCCTCCCCCTTCCCCTTCTTATTCTTAAATCGCTTCTTCTTTATCTTCTTCCTTCTACTTCTCCTTGCTCGCGCTCGTTCTCGTACTTCACCGAGCGCGTTAATTGGGGCTAATCGCCAAGCAAATTTTTTCTTCTCCGCCCTCTTAACCATCTCCTTTTCTTTCTTCATGTCTACGTCGGTATATATATATATATATATATATATATATATATATATATATATATATAACATTGGGTTACTTCATTTTTTTTTGCCCGATCATATATACGACTAGCGCATTGATGGGTGTAATATAGTGATGGACACAGGATTTCTATCCGCGTACGCAGCCAACGACACTGTTTCTTCGCCGGACATCAGACTCGTGCGCGCATTATATATATATATGTATATATATATATATATATATATACGACCATCATCTGGCTCGCGAAGAAGTGTGTGTACGTTAATTGCGGCCATTAAAAAATTAAGCGCAGTTTAAAAGTTCTCCATCGAGACGGTCCGAAGCCCGATCGTAAGTAATCGTGTACTATAATACGTACTTTGGTCCGTTTCTAGAGAGATCCTCGTCCCCCCCCTCTCGCTCTCTCTCTCTCTCTCTCTCTCTCGCTGCACCATAATAAATTTTTAAATTGAAAGCGATTCAATCTTTATACGGCGCCGGCGGCTACTTGTTATTGTTTACTTTGCTACCGAGTATACGCGGAGCAGGAGAAAAACTCGGCCTTTGTGCGCATAGTTAAATGTTTTAATTCGAGCGTATAATTGCTATTAAACAAAGCGTGTACTGTTAACTCTTCTAACCCTGTTTAAAGAATGAACAAAAAATAAAAGAAAAATAAAACGCTCTAAAAAACTGTATAATTCTCCGGTAAATTATTTCTGATTGATTCATTATATATATAATATATATATATATATATATATATTATATATATATATATATATATATATGTAAGAGTGGACCTATGATTATCTATTTCTCCCGAGGATTCTCGAAGTACCCCGTAATCAGAGGCGAACACTATGCACAATGTGTTGCTCCTGCGCGATGTTTTGACTAAAATGACCTACGAAGAGCCTGTATTCATCTTGATACGCGCGGGCGGTCGGCGACGGGGCGCTATATATATAATAATAATTGGAACGCCTATAATCAACGGAGAGGTTTCTTTTAATTCCGAGGCGTATATTGAGTCTGCGTATTAGTGCTATGATCGTTGTATCTGTATAGATTGACGTCTGCTTGGCGGAGCTATCGGCAATACGCACGCGTACGTACACTGCACACCTAAACACGCCCACACACAGATGCATGTACGAAACGGAGAGTCATCCCGTAAAGACACCGTAACAATCATCTCGGCGATGAGGGAAGGGATGAGAGGGGCGATAAACCAGTAGCCATTTGACCGCTCTATGCGATTTCAGGGAGACGAAAACATAAAAATCCCGTCGTATGGGAGAGTCGATTGAGATTACTCTTGTAGATATATATACCTATATCCATATATATACATATATACATATATATATATATATATATATATATATATATATATAATATATATATATATGTATATCCACACATATACGTATACAATGTATAGCGTCGTCCTACTTGCCATCAAATAAGCTATTTCATCGTATATTCCGCATCGTCTACTTTTCGAGACTCTCGTCGTCGTCGTCGTGCGCGCGCGCGCGTAATGACACTCTGTATATTAAATGCGCAGTAACCCGTATGGAAAGACAGAGGCTTTAACGCACAACAAGCCGATAAGTATTTAATGGCGTGTAATACAATAAGATAGGAGTACGTATACGTTGTGTTTGTGCGTGCGCGCGCGCGCTGCGCGCGTGTGTATGCGTGTGCGTGCGCGTATCGCGGCTACTGCTCATTTATTCGTATTTAATGCGCATAAGACGCCGGGCGCGCGGCGTCGGATCCGACCGGTCACGTTACGTATCATAGACAGCGTCCGAGAAGATCTCGAGCTGGGAAACTGGCCTTAACGGCCGGTCGCGTCTCGGGAGCTCGACCGCGGTTATTACTTTTTCTAATAGCGCGTGTAATACAGATGGTGCCGGATAGCGATGTCGGGATAGACGCGCGCGGAGCGACAATCGACGGCGATAAATCAGTCAATTTTCAAGAGCCCGCGATATTATGCGGAAACCGATGGTCCCGGAGGATAAGGTCGACGCGTCGTCGCGTCGCGGCCTCTCTATCTCTCCTCTCTCTCTCTCTCTCTCTCTCTCTCTCTCTCTCTCTCACTCGCTCCATCTCTCTATCTCTGTCTCCCTTCGAAGAGTGGCGCGCTAGAGCGGCACCGGCGGCAGCGGCAGCAGTAGCCGCGGCCATTTGATATAATTTTATTCACTCTCTTGGATGGGGCATTATCGCGTCTCTAGTGCCCCGCTGTTTAAAACAAATTTATAATCGCTTCGGCTCCCCCCTCCCCCCTGCCCCCTCTCCGTCTTTCCACGTAGACGATCTACCCGGCTATTTTCCATTCGGGATTTATAATCTCGTGTAATTGGATTTAATGATATAGGCTGCGTCAGGCTAGATAGGTCACTGGAGAGTTGTTGTTGAGCGGGAGTTGGGCGGGAGTGTGGTGCGAGGGGCGGAGGGGGGGTGGTAGCATCGCGGCTCTAGCTTGGCCGGCGAGCGATGATGATGTACACAAGAAGCAAGTCTCCCTCGAGTTATTCAAACGAATGTGAAATTAATCACAATCTTTTTCTTCTATACGCGGTAATTTCGAAAGGGGCATGGGGGGTGTCCCTCATTCCGTGCTCAATCCATACAGAATTTATTTCGGAACTTCGAGTGTTACTTGTCGATATTTCACTTGTTCTCTAAAAGAAGCTTTTATGTATATTATGTACCTATATACCTATATATATATATATATATATATATATATATATATATATATATATATATATATAGATATATAGATAGATAGATACATAGATAGATGGATATATTAGTAGTCACATATACGTTTTTGAAAATAACCTTGTATTATACCGTTTCCTTACAAAATGTAGTAAGGGATATATATGTTATCACTGACAGTTCGATTGAAAAATTTTATTAAGAAATTATACAGAGTTGCACGATAACAGTATATAGATTGAAAATTTATGCAAAACGCCTTTATATATACGATTTGTTATGACGTCTAGCAAGTTTGTCATTGTAGCGATATTAAAAAAAAAATCAACATCGAACATTTTCCAGAAAATACGTCAACTTTGTTGACACAATAGAGGATTTAATTGATATATGTGAAAAAGAGAGAGGCAGAGAGAGAGAGAGAGAGAGAGAGAGAGAGAGAGAGAGAGAGAGAGAGAGAGAGAGAGCGAGAGAAAGAGAGAAGGAGAGAGAGATACATACCGGGATAGCTGAATGCGTATGATTTTTGCCGTTATCTTCGATACATAAGGACTATAGATAATTATATAATAGTTAATTGAACATATAGTTAATTACAACAATAGTAGATATCTCCTTAATATATAAAAGTTCAATCAAATATGATAAATTACAAGCTTGAATATTATAGAATTGCACAGTAAATTAATTTTGTATAAATATCAGGTCTTATCAATGCCAGTATCATCAATATCAATCATGCAGCTAGCAAGTAAACAAAGATAAATTAATAAAAAACCAACATGTAAGAATTAATAATATACTAATATAACAACACACTGGCACATCATGGCGGATACTCAAATTCGCGCATTAAGAAAGAGAAAATTAGAGAGCAAGAGTGAGAGCGCCAGAGACACGGCAGATAGAATATTTATATCTTTCAACAATTGATAGTTATCGCTTCACTGCTCCGTCCACCTCTCGCGACAGGCACCGCTTCCTCTTCCACGTATCTGCAAATAAACGCGCATATACGCACTTGCAACGTAAATTATTCACGAAGCGCGCGCTTAAATCTATCACGTGAAGCGGGCGCTCGGCCTACGCACGGCTTTTGCGAAATTTCTCAGTCCTCCCCCCCCCCCGCCCCCGACCATTATTTCACGGCACCGAGGGATGCGCGAGTACGACGCGCGTCTCTCGTCGCGCGCGGCAGGCGCAACCTAAGACGCTATCGAGCACGTCGCGCGCGCTGCCCCGCGGCCTCTAAAGATCGGATAATTCATCGGCGGGCCCACGCGGGGCGCGCGTTCGTTACACGGTCTTACGTGCCTCGGGACCGACTGGAGCTTCGTACGCGGTGCTACTGAACAATATCGCGGGGCTGGACTTACGTCTTAAATCCGCGAAACATTGCAAAAGATGGCGTTTTATAAAATTTTAACAGAATCCATCTAATAATGAATGTTTCGTCTCTAGTTATACATGCTATATAGGTAGAATACGTGGATAACTACTCATAGTTTAACGAAATTATTGTAAATGAATTTGTGCGATGTTTTGAATTCTTATAAGGTTTTTATGTACTTCGAATGAAAGATGTATTATCAATTTTATCAGTTCTGGTTGTACGTGGGATGTTTGACTAATTTATGCATATATACACAATTATTCTATTGTTACGAATTTCAAATGTTTAACATCCATATACTAGACATATTCTATTATTTCTTTAATAAAAACAAACAATTAAAAAACGAATTTATATCGTTGCTTTAGACTTAAAACGAATGACAAAATAGTCATCGGAACGCTGCCTAAACTTAGATAATATTATATATGATTTAAATCGTTACAGATCTTTTCGAATTTGATTTCTGATTATTCGAAAAGTTGCTTGTAAAAACTTATACATTAAATGTATTCTTTCTGTATTTCATCATCGAGCTTGATTCTTATATGCACTATACTACCCGTTCAAACAAATTCCATTATCGTGCAGCGACTTTCAGAAATAAAAACTCTACCCTACCAAACGAAGCTACGTCAGTATCTTTCTTTTTCAAGCCATCCTGCGACGTCATATGTATATATATATGTATATATATATATATATATATATATATATATATATATACAGATCGCGCCCATCATATCGCCAGCGAGTACAATAACCCTCTTTGGAAGGAGCGACGGGGCGGAGGGCTCGTCCGGCATATCGTCCGATCTCTTTTTCCCCAGGCCCCGCGAACGATCTCGAGTATTGCTTTACTCCGGGCATCGGCGCATCGGTGCGCGCGGGGGGACCTGGCAAAGTTTCCGGCCGAGCGAGCCCGGCGATCCGGTTACCCCGCCCGTACATCGGGCCCGAGTATGTATATATATATATATATATATATATATATATATATATATATATACATAGAACCGCCGACAGAATTTCCGCGAGCCTGCGTTCATCGGGAAAGCGTGAGGTATTGCCGCTCGCGGAGACGGCGAAGCGGGCGTCGCCCGCACTCCGACGTCGGGCGCGGAAGACTCCTTAGGTTTCATCGAGACGCTCGTCTCTGCTAATTGATATCGCGCGCGAGAGAGAAAGAGAGAGAGCTCAGTATACTCTGCGGTTTCGTCGGATCTAAATTTCCCGGCATTGACGCATGCCAAGTCCAACGGTAGAGCCAGGAAAGGCCTCAATCGGTAAATAAACGCAATTTAGCTTATATAGTTCCTAAAAAACATATTTTGCACACGAATCATTTCGATGGCAAGTAGAGTAAAACTCCTCCGACCATGAAATACGTGAACCTCTATGAATCCCGAAGAGATCCAGGTACCGTGCGAAAAATGTGTACTTTCTTTTTCTGAATTATTATCCTCTGACGCTCGATCGAGCACAAATGTTTTCGAAAAAAATCCAAGGAGTCGAACAACGTAATCGCTCGCATTTTTGTCAGCTATACGATATAAATCATTGACTCTAATGATGAATCAATAAAATTCAAAATAAACAATTTCATAAGCTGTTTTTAACTTCTTGACTAAAGAGATATGGAAAATGGCACGATTAAGTTTTTCCTGCCTTTATATTTTTGATCAACTTCAGGCTGGCCATACTGCGCGTCGGATATAAAGAATAGATTGTATCGATTTATTCCGAAAATTGAATTTTTAAAGGTTTTTTTTCGATCTGATTGAATTAATATTATACTTTTGCAATCTTTAAGTAAATATAAAAACCATCTTATCTTAATCTTTAAAACTTTCTATACTTCTCAATTTTCTATATAAATAATTGTAAATATTTATAATGACCTTGAAAATTCAAATTTTAATGACATTAATATGTGAAATTATATATATAGAACTTTTTGATCTTACATTTCAGGTTCTGTAACCGAAAAATCAAATATGAATATTACTACATAATATCGTACACCTAATGATCTTTTGTTACTACAGAATCAAATAATGGTGCACCAACATAATTTTTTGACTTTAGTGTATCTGACATGTGACGGTTAAAAATTTTGTTAAAAGAACTCTTTCTCTTTCCGTAGAATGTTCTACGTATACAATAAATGTTTCATAAAATAGTAATAAACAGCTGATCTTAATCGACGAGAGCCTTTAAGAGAAATCGGTTGCGTGTTCGCGCGCTATTCTTATAATGCGCATATTTTTCGCCGCGAAATACGCGATTTTACATTAATATGCAAAAACCGAGACGAATAAAGTCATGGAATAATAAAAAAATTTATAGGATTAGAATAAAATGTTTTGATTATTCCGTTGTTATTGTAATGCGATTATACGTTTTAAAGATTGAGCTTAGATAACCATTAATTCAGATGTACGTTACAGCTAAATATTTATATGATACCAATTGATTAGAATTTTTTATATTAATGGTAGATTAAGAAGATAAAATAAGTATTATTTTTGAGAGAAATATAATAATTTCCAAAAAGTTCTATATATACATATATATAAAAGAACAGATAAACTCGCGTTACTTTCGAAAGTTCATTTAAAACATTCATATCGAATAATCATATGTGCATATCCAATGTTATTTTTACCAACCGTGTACGTATAGAAATTCCTCAATTATGCATACACGCCTCCCCCCCCCCCGTTATATGCGAAAAGTTAAAGTATACTTCTGTCGCGAAAAAAAGCGTAGCCCCGCAAAATTATCAAATATCATCAGAGCAGAATATTCTAAAGCAAACACAAAAGTAGAAATGTGCCGGTTCTCTCGCTCTCTCTCTCTCTCTCTCTCTCTCTCTCTTCCTCTTTCGTATTATGCGAGCTCTCCGGGAAAAAGCTCAGTCGCTCGAATTAACCGCTCGGTGGCTCTAGCTCTCTCCCGCTTTTCTCTCTCACTCTCGCGCGCGCGCGCACTCGCCCGCGCCGAGAGACCGGCAAGCGCTTATTTATTCGCCAAAAGTGTAGAGACGTGTAAAAGACCCGGCATATGGAAGGGGGAGGGGGTGAGAGAAGGAGTGAGAGGGAGAGAGAGAAAAGTCGAGGAGGCTTCGCCCGGTCGCTAATTATACCGGGAAAAACTCTCGGGTCCGTATACAGTGCGGGATACATACACGCAGGCATCAGCGCACTTACTTGCCTTCACCTTTCGTCTCTCTCTCTCGCTCTTTCTCGCACGCTCTTCTCCTATCCGCGCTGCCGTGTTTTTTCGGGCTTCGCCTTTTTGTTGTTTTTTTTTTTTTTTTTTTTGTTTTCTTTCCTTTTTCAAATATTAATTTTGCCAAAGCAGCCGAGCGAAAGGGGCATAATGTACCCCGT